>JBCJKH010076085.1:0-29127 GCA_039877255.1 Loriculus beryllinus | reverse complement strand
TTATCCATTGCCACAACTTTAGTGATTAAATCCATCTAGAAAAGGCCTCTATCGTCAGCGACATTGTCAGTGCTGCATATTTGATCCAATTCCAAAAGAAAGTGCTAATTTTAAGATTGTTATCCGCTGTACAATTTTGTAATCCCTAATCTTTAAGGTTGTTTAAGAAGAGGAAAGGGAAAGAAAAGGAAAAAAAAAAGGAAAAAAAGAGTATTTCTGTTCAAATGCTGGCTTCTTCACAAGAAATTACACATGCTTAGCTTAAATTTCAACAAAGCAGCGGCCCAAAAATTAGAATTTTAAAAGATATGTTTCTCCTCTACAATGCAAGTAATCTCAGGCTACGACTGGGTAAAATTAAAAAGGGATACCCAACAAAATTTTTAAAGAAATTTAAACAGAATAAAAAAAAGTACCTGCACATGCCAAAAAATTACAAAAACCCAATAAATACAGAAATTATTGCACAGTTAAAAGGCTCCACAATTTTTACTGCCTTAATCAACCCTCGGGTTTAATAGAACTTTGTAGACACAGGTTATATTTAAGTGCCAAAGTCTGGCACCTACCATATTTATGCTAAGTTATGTTTACGGAGGCAAGTTAGGTCGTCTTTTCTCAGTTGGCAATAGTTAAACTGTACAAATAAAATGTTACCTAGACCCCTGAAATTTAACCTAGCGGGGGGTGGGGAGGGCCCTTAGCTTCTTTCTGCCTGCTCAATTTTGACGTCATTTGTCAGCAAATGTTCTCCATGCCACTTTTTCATGTGTTTCTCCAGGGTGCTGTAAACACTGAAGGGCATCTGGCAAATGTCGCAGCGGTAGACCTCCTTCCCTATCTGGCCATGCGTTTTCATATGGCGCGTCAGCTTACTGCTCTGGGCACATGCATAGTTGCAGAGCTCGCATTTGTAAGGCCGCTCTCCAGTGTGGCTCCGACGGTGCACCGTCAAATTGCTGCAGTTCTTAAAGACCTTGCCACAGTACTCACATGTATCGCTCCTGCGCCCTTCCTTCGAACTGGGTCGACCGGGGCCGGGACCACTGATGTGGGGGGTGCTGCCTCCGCTCGCCGTGCCGCTGCGCCCTGAGAGCCCCCCGTCCAGCATGTCCCCCGGCGGGGTGGAGAAACGCAGGCTCCCGTTCTCCGATGAGTGTTCGGAGGAGGTCGCGAATGGGGATTGTCGGGAGTCTGTGAATCCAAGGAATGGATCCTTCATGAAATGCCGCGATGCTGCATACCCTACCAGCCACTGGGAGTAAACATTTTCAGAAGGTATTATTGTTGCTGGTGGCAAGTCCAAATCTTTCTCTACCTTTATTCTTTTAGAGGAATTGTTTAAACTAGGGCTTGTGATAGGTGTTGGCTTGCGGGGGAACAAGTTTGGGAAGGGTTCACCTGGGCCAAAGTTTCTTCCATTGACTGTCCCTTCCTCAGTGCGGTCTAGCTCTCCTACCACTGAGTCTTCGTCAGCTGGATCTCTCTGACAGAGGTCTCGAGGACACAAGTCTCGCTGGTCAGAAGACCTTTTCATGAAGCTACTCCTCTTCTGTTTTTCAGCTATCATGTCGTTATATTGCTGGATGGTACCTAGACTTACATTCTCGATGACTTTTCCCAACACAAGGGATTTCTCATCTGGCAGCGACTTGGAGCCATTTTCTCGGTTACGACTCAGCTCCGAGTCCATACTGAAGCTTGACTCTGGCCGGCTCTCGTTTTCAAGCTCCTCTTCCTCTTCCTCCTCCTCTTCCTCTTCTTCATTGTCATGGCCCAGGGAAGGATCGCTCTCGTTCCTGAAATCTGCCTCACTGGATTTCAGTCCCTCCCCGGTGAGCTCGCTTGTGCCTGGCTCAGGGGAACTAGTGGTGGACAGTCCATCATCTGACCTGCCCGTCATGGAGCCAGCTTTATGCATATGCGTTTTCATGTGGCGTTTTAGCTTGCTGGCCTGGGAGCAAGCGTGGTCACAGAGCTGACACTTGTAGGGCTTTTCTCCTGTGTGACTGCGCCGGTGCACAATAAGGTTACTCTGGAATTTGAATGTTTTCCCACAAAATTCACAGGACTTGCTCTTGGCCTGAGGCTGGGGAGGCGTAGTGCTGCTGGGGGGCATGGGGGGCAGTGGCGGGGTGCTCAAAAAAGGTGATTTAGGACTTGGCTGAAAAGGATTCAACAGGCGATGCATAGGGTTGGTGCGACTGGGTGAGACTGGCGGAGGGGTGGAACTGTTTCCTGCCAGTTCTCGAAGCCTTCTGGAGAAATCCATCGCTGGGGACTCAATTGCCATGGGGTTTAAACGCATAACTCTGTCAAAGGCACTGGGATGCTGGGCAACTAACCCCATTTCTTCGGCACTAAGGCGATGTGGATCCAGATGATGACGAGGTGGTGGGCTGAACAGCGGAGGCGTGTTTGGGAGCCGACCCTCACCAAAGCCAGGGTGTTCACGCAAGATGGGTCCCGTCATTCGCAAAAGATTGAAGGGGTTGTTGTCTCCAAGGAAATTCATCAGTGGGGACTGTGCAACAGTCTCCGGTCCCAGAGGAGGAGGGATGGTGATACGTGGAGTAAGGGAACTGTTTGAAGGGCTTGTTTCCAGGTAGATGCGGAATCCATGTGTGTTCTGGGCATGCTGAAGCAAGAACCAAGCGCTATTAAAAGGCTGCTTGCATGTTGTGCAAATATAGCTTGAAGGCTCATCTTTACCTATAAAAGAAAAAGAGAAAGAACGCTCAAAAAATAATACAGCAGAGAACATTTAAATACAGTTGGCATGTACTTTATTTTGCTAACACATTTCCTCCTTGGCATTTCTGAAAGAAGGACTTAATTGCAATGTACTGACTGATATAAATTGTTGAACAGCACATTTACTCACCACACTTATTCACTTAACATGTATGACAAATATCACACGTACGCATTGGTGCTATATATGTTTATATCTTCTAACTTGCAAATAAAACCTTCCTTTATGACGCAGAAGGATCCACATCCTTTCACATGTTTATTCCACAAAAAGGATTTTGTTTCAAGGGATTTATTACTACAGACAGAAACCAAGGAAAATGCAGTGTGGTAGGTTTTACAAGGCACCTGCAAGGAGCTTCAGTGTCATTCTCACTCTGTCATTTCATATTTTTATATACTTCATGCAGCAGTCCCCTGAGATCTTGCTAAAATTAATTTATACATGCTTCAGTCATGCCAGCACTTCCATTTTTAAAATACTACGTAGGTATTTAGCTGCACAAGTTCTATTCAAGTCAACAGGAGCTTGGAAAACATACCCTTGCATAAACCACTTTGACATTCTTTTTGCCAAAACACCAAGAAGCCACTCAAATGAAACATCCGGTAATCAAAGCCAACAGCACAGTTGCAATTAACAGTAACAAACGTCGGGCCGTGCTTGAACTGGGTCCCAAGAATTTCTGAGCCTGAGCCTGCCCTCCAATGCAGAAATGCTCACCGGAGCCAAAAACATTGTTCTGTTTGCCTTTCTAGCCTTTTTGAACGACTGCATAAAGGTGGAAAGCATTCCTTTAACCTTGATTGAGCTTTATATAAAGGACAGGTGTGGACAAGTCTGCACTACAGTCATAATTTTGCTAGCTAGAAAATTCCAGTCCTGAGCACAATATAAACTATGTGCTATCTTGAAAAAGCACTTTCCCCCCTCTCCTTTTTTTCAATGCTTCTGCAAGACTCTGATAAACTCATAAATATGTGTCAACTTGAAAATCATGATCCAGGATTTGTTTTGTTGTTGTTGTTTTTTAAATGAGGGGGAGGTTTCCTGAAAATCAACTACCCATTTTAGAATCTCTAAAATTAATTTCTTGCTTGTTTGTTTATGAAAGCACATATTTTGGCTAGCGATGGCCCCATTGCACCTAAAGGCACTAAACTTCCTGAAAGTTCAAAGCCTGCACCACGCTTCCTGCCTGACCCATACATGCACAGCAACTGAGATGAAGCCCTATCCCAGCCCCTTCGCAGATCCAAAGCTGATCTACATGACCCCTTTCTAGATGGAGAGGACTGCAATTCACAAAAGCCCAATGCTTGAGCTTGAGAACAAGTTTATAAGGTGAACAGAGCTGTATTACCAAAACTACCTTTGTAAAGAGGAATGACTCATAGCAGTTAAAAAAAAAATAAAGAGAAAAAAAATTAAACACGAGCACACCAAGTGAAGCAGTATTGCTGCTGACTGAATTCCCCTCTTCTGGCAGTTGCAAGAACGGCTACTGCTAACAAAACCTACAAAACCTTAGGCAAGGAGGCTAGAGGATTATCTGACTACCTATCAGCCTGTCAGTCTATTTAATCTTATCACCCAGTGTACATCCATAAAAGCTTAAAGGAAAAAGCATCTATCAGATTGAGACTTATTTACAAAGGTAGGTGATAAATGTGGTGCAGCTCCTCAAGCTCCTATTGATTTAGTAGGGCT
Source organism: Loriculus beryllinus (assembly GCA_039877255.1). Lineage (NCBI taxonomy): Eukaryota > Metazoa > Chordata > Aves > Psittaciformes > Psittacidae > Loriculus > Loriculus beryllinus. The sequence continues at coordinate 24,662 of JBCJKH010076085.1, read as the reverse complement.
ACTGCTGTGGATAGCAGCTTCAGACCCTGATTTCAGAGAAGCTGCCTCTCTACATCCAAGAAAAGACGCACACAACACACCGGGCGTTTCTGCCTCTCTGACATGGCCCCTGTGCCCCGACCCTGCACACTGTGTTGGATGGGACAGACCCAGTTGCTTTGATTACTCTCTAACAACTGCTCTTGGAAAAAAAAAACACAAGTTTGGGAACTGCAGTCAGCTTGGAAAAAGTGCCAGTAACTGCTATTGACATTAATGAAAGCCACATACAAACACGGAAAGGAACTGATACATTATCCCTTAAAAATCTACTCAGCACTGAGGCAGTCAGGGAGTTTTATGTCAGCTCTGCAGCCAAAGCAACAGTAAATGCTCCCATTATTACTTCAAATATTTAAATTTCTGTTTCTTACAGAAATATGATGAAAATGTCTAGACCTTTAATTTTCTTGCACAGCAACATGTGTAGTATAAAAAGTGACAGAAATCACTGAAGCAGACTAAAGTATATAACATACTCTGTCAAAAGCTTTTTTTAACAGTATGTTTTACCTCAGCTCACCCTAGAATAGCTTTTAATAAAGCCCCTTCCAAAGTGTGATATAATAGCAAATGAAGTGCAGCATCTTACAAGGTCATATATCTTCAAATTAAAGAGTGCTCTGCACCCTTCACCTTCATTTTATCCACTCTAATTAATCGATTTATTACCCACAGCTGTTCGATTCTTTCATTTTTAAAGTCACAGCATGCATTCTTTCTTCATTCTTTCTTGTTGTGGGTTTTATTTCTTTAAAAAAATTAAGTGTGAGAGTGTGTATGTGCGTGCACTCCCCTTGCTTAGCTCAGGAGCTGACAGGATGAAGAAAGCTGCGTATTAGACAACGACGACAACAACAGCAACATGTTTACTTCAGCACATACATAAGGACAAAAATTCCTGAACAGACTGAGGATCAAGGCCAATCTAAAACTGAAATGGCTGATTAAAAAAATTACCCTCAAAATGGCAGCTGGCTGGATGCTTGCTACTACTTGTTACATGGAACTGAGATGTTTTCTTTTGTCCTCCAAAACTTCACCTCTGTGATATTCAAGTGAGGAAAGTAAATCCCCTTCCTTTTTAGTTTCTTTTGAACAGAGCAAATTAGTCCTATTAGTGCTAAGATTTACAAGGTAGCAGTCATAAAACAGTCTTCCTTTTTGTTTTGTTTAGCTTTTATGCTCTTTAACTCCTCTTCGAGAGACCCTGACCTAGTGGCAAAATTGACTGCAGGCTACCTAGCTACCAATCTCTGACTGCTTCCCGAGTGTTCGTGTGTGCATGCCTGTGTGTCTACCGTTTAACTTTCACAACCCTCAAAGACTCTCCCCAGACTCCCCATTTTAAAAAAAAATAATAATAATGAAAAAAAAAGAAAAAATATAAAACAAAATGTTCATTTCCATATTATCACTTCATGGTATCTTGCCTAGAAGATGCCCTGAGCAGTGTAGATGCTCACTTTTAAGAACAGAACAATGTCAAAAACTCTTTGAAGATTCACTCTGAATATTTTTATATTCAAAAACTTGCTAAATATTTTAAACATGCCCAGAAACAGCCACGTATTGCTTAAGAATGATTCTTATATTTAATAATGCAGTGCACCTACACTATAAAACTCTTTGTTAGAATGCTACTTTTGATATATGGCTATCTTAATCCCTTGCCACCTGCACTGAAGTCTGGCTAAATACCCGCTTTATGACAACCAGCTACATAGGCTTTGCCACATGCAGTCTTTATCACTTCAGCATGTGCTTGACTTTGACCACGTGAGTAATCAACATTGGTGAAACTTAAGCACAGGCTGAAGTGCTGCGTTGGATAGTGATGAAATTATTAATGTGTTTAGAGTTGAGCACAAGCCAAGACTTCATTAATACTGTTCAATGAATTGCACATGGATTCAACCCTGTAACTAGGCATGACTTTCAAGGCTGATGGCTCGAGTATAACTTTTTATCTTTACATTAGTTGATAGACATGGTACATGTACTCAGATGCGACATCCAGGCTACGAGCCTTGGGCAGTCAACAGTAGCTTTAAGATTGCTTTAAAGCCAAACAAATACTGTCACTGGAGTTCAGGCATGAGTCAGACTTGTAGGCCTGGATCCTACTGAGATACAGGTGCATAAGTTCAGAAATATTGTTTTGTAGGCTAGGAAGGATGGTGAGATTCAAGAATGAGAGGACTGGGATAAACCCTAAAGGTTGCCTTTGCCTGATTCCTGACCCAAAGGACATCCATATCTACGTATCTGTCCGTGTGTCAGATACTTCAAAGGCCCCCCTGATGGAGAGTTTACAACTCTCCCAAAGTTTGCATCATTCCTTTTCTCCTTTACTATCAGGAAGGTTCTCCAAATGCCTAATTTAAACCTTTCTTCATACAATTTAAGATTATATTTTGTCTTACCTACACATACATGAAAAACATTGGAAACCATTTAGTCTGCACCTCGTGTACAGATATCCAGCCCAGAGATTTTCAGTTGAATCACTTCATGTCTTTTAAAACACAGATCTCCCAACTTGAATTGGAAATTCCAGGTGAGAGAGAATTCACTATCAGAGCAGTCTGTGGCAATGGTTGACTATTTTCACCATTATAAAAAACTTTTTTTCTTTCCAACTTAAATTGCTGAATTCAACTGCCAACCATTAGACCTTTTAATGTTTTTACTTGGTAGATTAAAAATCTCTCCAGCATCATCTCCCTAAGTAGGTAATTATAAACTATGAACTTGTTGAACACTCTTACCTTTTCTGAGTATTATGACAAAAGATGGTCTTTTCCAGAAATATTAAAATGTGTTCCCTTCATTACTGCATGACAGATTATGATCCGTTCAAAATGTCAAAGCAATAATGAGCTTCATTCTCTTTCACGAACGGCACAAAACAAAGCTAAATTCAGATCCTGCCTCCCAAATTCTGCCCTTATGGAGGGCAGTGAGAAAAGACAGGTCGGTCTGCCCAGCCCAGAACAAGAGTAGCCTGGGTCAGTGGGCATTCATCCCACTGCACCAGGCAGCCTGAACCCTTTGACTTATCTGTCCTCTGCAGTCTGACTTGTATCATTTAGTGATACGCAGATCCCCCTTGCCCAGTAGGTACTTAACTTTCTATACACACTGAACACCGAACACCTTTGTCCTGGAGATAAATTTCCCTCAAAATATCCTCATTTATTCTGGATACTATCAAACAATAATCAGTGTATGATAAGAACTGTTTAGAATTCATTATTTTCTGCTGGGCTACAGTGACATCCAGTGCCTTATGAATCCTCCTCTCAGCATGCTTGAATAATTCCATTAGCTGTAACAGAGAACAAACTCCCCCTCTTTTTAATCACCCATCCATAACCCCTTGCCAGGACTGCAGTGAGGGCCTGCAGTCATGTCCACATAACCACTGCCATACCTTTTAGCAGTACTTCCCAGGTAACATTTCTGGTTCCCTTTACAAAGTTACAACAGCAGCAGTAAAAATGTTAAAGAATCTTAATGCTGCTTCACTGCAGGTTTAGAAGTTCAGGAAAAGTAGAAACTTGCAAGCTCTAAAGAAAGGACACCTTTTATTGTAGCACTCAGGAACAGACATGTATTAAGCTCCTACAATCTTTCCACCACCGTTACTCTCTTCTCCACCACTTCATTTTTAATGAACATTTAAATAATTACTCCTTGTTATTATGATGGTTACTCTAATAATGCCAAAAAGGTAGTGTGGATGCTCCATAAAAAACACACCTTTAATTGAATTATTATTAAATTAAAATGCCATAATTGAGAACACTAGTTTAACAAGTCTCCTTATAAGACCAGCTGACATTAAAGAGAAGGGCATTAAATACTGGAAAGATTTAGTGTTTCATAATGAAGAAAATATATGGTTATATGTGGTTTGACAGGTGACCTAGACAAGGGCCAAATATTTTCCAGGTGTCTGCAGAGTGGATCTGCAGTGTGAACTATAATTGGTTCATACCCAGTGCTTGATTGGGTACACAAAAATATCTCTAACATAGGTATTTCTGCTGAAAAGCTTTTATAAGCTTTATTACCACTCTAAATTGTCCAAGTTAGCAAGAACATTTACTTACATGTGTTTCTGATTTAATAAACATATGCTGAGCACACCCAACATCAAGAGTTTTACCCTTCCTGCATACCCAGATCGTTTGGAAGCACTCCTACCTCCATTTCAGAGATACTGACAGTCTCAGTTAAAAAACCAGAAGTGTCTGGGTCCAAGCCTGGGTCCAAGCCTGGGTGAGGGTCACCACTGCCAGTCCAATGCCAGTCACCAGTTGTAAACACCGGACTCAAGGGAACCATTTCTTTTTCTACCTCTCTTCATTTTAATTTTGTTTTGATGGCAACATGAACAGAAGATGTAAGACAAGGCAACTCCTCTCCCATCCCCAGAGCTAACACAGTGCATCTATCCCTACACTGCCTTGTTTAAAGAAAGAGCTCAATAGTGTCTTGCAGCACATCCTGCTGAGGGTGACAGGGACTATCACCAACAGTTTGTAAAGTTAGCATCAACTGGCAACTAAAGTTGGTATTTTATGACTTAGCAAGACGCCTGCAGTCTCACAACCTAAGCACCTCCAATTCTCCACTCAGATAAACAGACACTCTCTCTTGTAAAGCTCAGCTGACCTGAAGGGCATCTCAGTGAAGGAGATGAAGGTTTAGGCGCAAGAGCCAAAGCATGAGGGGCCACTGAGCCTGTCATTGTCTGGAAATGGGGAAATTCAGGATGAGGTCAGTGAAAGGAATGTGACAGGGAAACAAAAATTAAATGGTTTTAAGAGACGGATGGAAAAATAAGGGTGCTTGAAGAAAGAAGATGCAATAAAAAAGTATTACTTCTCAGTAACAGACTGTTTCCTCCCATTCTAGACCCTGTGCTCTTTTTCTACCTAGCCTTGAATAGCCTGTCTCCTCCAGTGCCATCTTCAAAGTGAAGAAAAATCACGACTTCATGCAATATTCTTCTCCCACACACTGCTTGTGTGTTTTACCGCTTTCCCCATCCTGTTTCTACCTTGACTAGTGAGAATGCAAGTTTTCTACAGATATTATGCAGGAAGCTTTATGGCAAGAGAACCTACAAACCCCACAAGACCCTCTCACTCCCAGCACTGATTTTAATTAGCAATGTGAATTTTCCTGAGAGCATTTCCTACCTGTTGAAAAAGGTCTGCAATAACACCGCTTAACACCAATATTAAAATGTATTTATATTACACTACTATTAGTCATGTGCTATTAATTCTTTCTATGCTAAAGCCAACTGCCAACTCTGTCTTTGGTGGATTAAATGCCGCCCCACTCTTGGGAGCCTATTTTTTTTCTGAAGCCATTTGGGCTTTTGAGCGATATTCCTTTTCTATTAGGCAGGATTGTCTGTTTATCATTCCTGTAATAATATGTTTCTTGTCAAATCAACTATTTTATCATGTGAGTCAAAAAAAAAAAGGAAAAAAAGATTAATTGCCAGCCACGTAGTCGAGAAGTCAGACTGTCATGCTGTGTGTCTAAAGTCAATCCTTTCATAATACCTTAAAATCATACTCTCGGCCAAACTCTGATTTGAATTACCGTACTATGATTTCAAAGTAGCTCTGATGACGACCATTCTAGGCTTTGAATTTTGCATGATAAACTATACCAGGTTATCACAAACAGGGATCTTAACTAGGCTTACATGAATATACCAAGTTGTGATGGTTTTTTGGGGGGTTTTTTTTCCAATTAAACTTTCCCTAGAAGCATTTTATATGTCCTCTCTGGCATTTATACTTAGAAAAAAAGGAGACTGCAGGCAGACTACAGCCATGCATAACACAAACAGATGCTTCCTGCTTCTTAATGGACACAGGCGACCTTTGGCTGAAGATGCAGCTTGTGTTCAATAGTCCCATTTTCTGTAAGACTTAATCATACCTCAGATCTGTACTGCCAGATTCACATAAATGAGCCAAACGCACAGCTCAGTTTAATTTCTAAGTGCATTACAAAATGGCAATATTATATTTTTAGGTATAAAATGTCAATAGTCATTTTGGGCAACTTCCTTCTGCATGTCAAATTTCTTATTCCTTAAAAGAGCTTGCGGCTTACTGGAAGTTAATGTTCAGCCTACAGAAGTGTAAGAAGTGCTTTTACTTAGTGCAGAAAAAGAAAGAAAATTGCATACCAAAAATGGAACTCACGACACAGGGATTTTGACCCAGAAGTGCTATTAAAAAGGAAGATAAAAAACATGTTTGTCATCTCTAAACACCTTCTACTAATTGGTGTTAAATTCTAAAATACAAAGGCAATTTATAAAGCAGAGAAAGGGAGAAGTGCAAAAAGTAAGCAGCAAACAGGAAAATCAATATTAAAAGATCAATAGTGAATGAGTTAACTTTTAAATTAGCCCTTTGTGATACAACAGTTTCAACTGACTCCACCTTTAGCATCTAAACAGTTTTGTGTCTTTTAGTTTGTTTCTCTGAACTTAAGACATCAACTAGCAGATTGTGAGGATACTTTACAAACCTGCTGTATAAAATAGTGAAAAAATCAGTGAGAATGGGGAATGTAATATGGGGGGGACTGGGGGCGTAGGGCGGAAGTACTCAGTCATGAGATGAAAAGACCGTAGAACTACCCATTGGTGGTGGTTTAATATATAGGAACCCATTTAAAGCATTCATGAAAAACACTTGTACTGCTCAAGGACACTTTTAGGCCTTTTCTTTGCATAAGGTATTCTAATGCATTTGAAATCATGTCAGTCTTTTCTACAACATATGAAATATGCCAGCAGCTTCCCTTTAAATCGGTTTCCTGTAAGTAGTTTTGTTTGAAAACTGGCAAGTGCTGGGATTTGGTTTTTTTTTCCACAGACTTTTCTAAGGTGACATTTTCTCACTTTACAAGCAAGAATTCTCAGTAATCTGAATAGGAACTTAAAGGAGGATACATAAAGGAAATTGTCCATGTCATATAATGGAAAAATAAAGAATAAATTAGAAACAATAAAAAAAGCCAAAGGGTGAAAACAAATTTTCCTTTTTTTTTTTTTTTTTCCCCAGGAGTACTTTGGTCTGTTTTACTACAACTATTTCTTAAGGGTATTAGATGCCTATTCATAGTTAGTAAATGAAATAGCATTTTTGTTTTAATTCATTGCTTCTTTAACAAATGCTAACTCCCATCTCTGCTTCTTTAAATCCACAAAATCTCTATGTTCAATCCTAAGAAGTATTATAAAGGCTGTAAATCTTGTTTTAATGGAATGTACATTTAGCTATGAGGAGATAATTGACGTTATGGAGGGCCTAGATGCTGAATTATATAGGTTATCTAATACAAAGGGGACTCATTACCGAAGCACTACAAACAAGTAGTAATATATGTATATTGTTCTGAGTGGCGTTATAGCAAAAGTGTTCGGGTCTGCAGGGATTTATAAAACACAAGAAAACAGCAGACATGCACTTGTAAATTTGTCTCATTTGTCTCTGAAGTTAAAGGTTATTCCCTTGATCTGAATTTGTAATAAAAACATGCTAGACTAAGGTTTGTAGAGAATGTTTGAATATGTAAATTGTGTATAATGATAGGCAATTATAGGGTAAAAACTGGACCTTATGAATGTTACAGAATTGCATGGAGCATCAAAGTATTTTCCTTCAGATGAAATATTTATCTTTTATGCATGTTATAAGCACTTTTTCAAAGGTATTCAGCAACCTATTTGAGTGGAGAGTTGACAAAAATCAAACCATTACAACCGACTAAGACTCTGGGCTTATGCACAGGAGAAGCCACAGCTTTTTACAGAATATACATAATAAATCTCTTGAACTAATGGTTCTGGAGATGGATCCTCAAGGACAAGTTCCACTGATTTTCACTCCCTTAGATGAAAGCTGGTCAGATGCTTCTGGATTTTTATGTTTTTAAGAAGATGTGAGGGTGGAAATGTGGGGAGGGAGACTGTGGAGAGTAACTAGGTAAGAATGTGAATTTTCAGACTGATTCAGTGAAGCCCTATTTCCTCCTCAGTTCATTTGCTGCTGGTTTAGGGGGAATAATACATATAAAAAAAAAAATAAGGAAAGAAAAAGATGCTGCATCAAGATAGGAAGGAGTAAAGCCGGGAGATGATACGGTAGTTTATGCTACCGAAGATAAGGTTTTCTCCTTCTCTGAACACGGCAGTCTGTTCAGGTTAACCAACTGCAGTGTTAGAATAACTCCAGCCGACTTGTCACAGAGTACAAAAGTCATCAGCAACTGAATGTTCTTTTCTGCACCGCAATTAAGACGAATCAATACGACGTGCCACAAATGGTATTTTACTCTCAATAAGAACTCGGGCTGAGTTTATTCAGAATATTTTAGCGCTTCCCTAGGGGATTTTGGTCCGACGCAGATGGCAAATAAAGTACTCAGCCTAGGGCTAGAGCACATTATGCTAATTCTAATGTCAGATGTACTTTAATATACAGCTCTATTTAATCACCCCATTATTTCACATTTCCATATGAAAAACCTGCGGCACTTCTGCAGAGCTTTCACTCTGCGACAATGCCAGCTTCCTTCAACTAGCTCACTGCGAAACAGAAAAGGAGACTGGTCATTCTCGCCAGTCAAAATGTTACAGTTGCAAAGTTTCAGTATTCCTGAATTTAAAGTGGGTCTTCCAGCGCAATTAGCAAATCGCTCGGCTAGAATGCTGATATATACAAAATGCTAAGGAGGTGTGACTGAAAAAAAAAATAGAAATAACAGTCCTCCTTCCCTACCTCATCTGCTCGCTCACACAGACATAGGCAGGCTCATATCTCAACTCTGCTTGCAGAACAGTAATAATAAAAATAACAAAAATATTTTGATAATGCAATTCAACCAATATTCTCAACACTTGTCACCAAAACGCTGCTATTCCCGCTGCAAGGCTTCCGTTACTTAGAAGAACAGACATGGCTGGCACAGCTGCCAACCTACAGATGTCTCCAAATAAAACCTCCCTTGTATATCAGTATTTTTTGCCTGCACCAAACTACACCTCTAATTAGGTTTAGAAGCCACACACCTTCAGAATGGATCACTATCCAAATTAACTGCAAATTTACCTCGATGCCTTATCTCTCATGACCACAGAATTTGAACTTACAGACTTGAAGCTAAAATGATTCAAAACTGGATCTACATTGAAAGGAATGAAGAAAAAAACTTTGCTGGGGAGCTGTTTTTCAAGCCATGTAGGCTCTTGGTGTGCAGACAGGGAAAGCAGAAGCAGTCCTTGGAGCACCTCTTCAGCATCCAAGCTTTCCCTGTAGAATGATTCTGTGAAGGACACTTAATTCAGCATTTGTGTACAGTCACCAGTGAAACGAGTTTCATGGTCTCAACAAAATCTTCCCCAAGCTTGGCATAACTGAGGGTCCACGACAACTAGCACTACACATCAGGGGGAGCCAGGTCAGGACTGGATTATACCGAGCTGTTATCAGAGGAATGTATGAAGCTTAAGTCAATCAGGTTTTTTAATCATTGCACTAAACCTACAACATATTTCACAAAAAAAAAAGGTCTGTTTAGAACAAGACCTACTTTTTCTTCCTCCAACCACCCAATCTGCATCTTTTAAAAATTGTTTAGCAATGCATGCAGAGCCAGCACCTGGGGCCAGATCTCACCTGGTTTCACTGTGATGCATCAACATTTAAAGATACAGAATTGTGTTGCTTTGCCTTGAGATGGCATATGCCACAACTTCCATGTCCTAATTTGAACACAGCAGATGATATCCCTCACATTCAAAGCAGAAATGCTTACATTTTCAAGCTTTCTTTTATTTTTATATATATACATATAGATGTGTGTGTGTGTAGATATATGTACATATACATAATGTACTCTAAGAGTAGCTATGAATATAGCACTATGCACAAAGGAGGAAGGGGGCCAAGCACAGGGCAGAGGTCTGTCCTTCCTCATCTGTTCCAACCAGACTTTCAAAACCACAGTCTTATTTTGGGAGAAGCCTATACAACAGCTCCACCCCACTGGAAGTTTTGCTTGAATAGTAAATACAGCACAATTTAATTTACTAAATTAGGGTAACTTTAATATTTGTTGAAAGTAAAGAGTACCTCGCCCTGAAAATGAGTAGTTGAAATAAAAAAAAAAAAAAAAAAAAAAGAGGAAATTAATGTTTAATATCCCAATACAAAGTCCACCAAAGTCAATATGAATCTTTCCACTGGTTTCAATGGGCTCTGGGTGAGGATCTTCTTCCACATTGGGATTTGTTAGCCTCAAGACACTGTCTTCAATGTAGGGATAAATCTGGTATGTGGTGTTGTAATTAAAAGAAGAAAAATTCAGTTCACAGCAGCTATAAGCCTAAAGATGTAAATATTTTAGAAGAATAAATGGAGACATATCTAGTAAAGTATCTTTCCTATCTTTAGTTAAAAGAAAAACAGTTGAAATTGGACAAATACATAGAATCGTAGAATCATAGAATCATTAGGGTTACATTAATATATAAATTAAAATTAATCCTTGACAATTCTGCTGCTTTTTCTAATGCTGATATTATGTTGCATTTTGGAAGTAAAAAAGGATAATAATAATTCTCTGTATATCTATCCTATTTCTTTAACTCACTTCAGATAAACTGACTCCATTCTTTAACATCATTATTAACAATTCTTTGAAAAAATTGTAGCTGTGACTAGCAAAACATTTTTTTAAATAACATTTATTCTTGGTAATAAACAGATTTGTGGAATTCCATTCAATTTCCATCATTATGAATATTTTTTGAATGCCCGAATATCTCCAGACATCTCATACTAAAGGGTTCCTACAAGACTCAAAAGTCTTGTAAAGGAAAATCCCAGACTGGGTAAACAAAGAAGAAAACGACCAGAAGCTTTAAAAGGCTAAATACAGAGGGTGCAAGGAAGGTATAAAATACTTCAGATGAAAAATAACACCTATCAGTTACAGAAGTAGGGATATTGGGGGTTGCTCTAGATTAAGCAGTTAAATTGCAATCTATGACTATGAAGTTGCAAAAGATGAATCTCTAATCATACTTCCTGAAGTGCAAAGATAAAAATACTATTTTTGATCTTTAAATAGGTGGTGGTTTATGTCACTGTATCACTACAGAAAATAATGCCAGCGTTGGCTTAAGAGAAAATCATAAAATCTTCCTATTTTATTTCTATATAATCCAGACTGATCACCTAAGAGAAGTGTAATTAAACAATGCTAAGCATTCCTTTGAGAATGTGCTGCCGAAAAATATTTTTAGAACAATCACTGTAGTAATTCTTCTTAGTTGTAGAAACACTCCAAATCAGAAAGTCAATTTTTCCTCTATTTGCAGAAGTGTGCTGGTTTTCACTGGAAAGGCGCCTGTGTTTTGTTTGGCTGCTGTTCATATACTGCCTTGGCAGGATTTCCTTGGATTGCTTACAGTGAACATTGCTCTTGCATACAGTAGCACTCCCATTTTAACCGTCCCAGCCACACGTTTTCTAATAACACACGGGGAGCTGCAAAATCCCTATAAGCACAACTCTTTAAAGCAGCAACAGAAGGGGGTGGAGGCGGAGGACTGGAGCGGGGGGGAGGCTCTGCCCGTTCAAAACCCAGCGCTGCAAACAGAGGATAGTCCTTTTAAAAACAACCAATGTGAATTGTGTTTAAGGAGCAGCTTTCCAGGGAAAGAAAAGAAAACATCTCTGAGAAAAGGGCCTGATTCAGCTGATTCACTGAATCTGATCTGCGCTGGCTGGACTCCGAGCATCACTGAATTGGGTCCTAAGTACTGTTTATTTGGTTTTGGGCTTTTTTTTCCTTGCCCTTCTAAGGGGTGTGCAGGTAACTTAGGAATTCCTGGTATTAACTTGCGTGTTTGAGACCCAGCACCTGAGCCTGTGTTCCTCATGCATCCGGATTTTCTGCCCATCAAGGGAGGTTGGGGTGCATGGGGAGCACAGGGCTCCACTGTGGGAATCAAACGGGCAGGCAAGATGGGAAAGGAGGACATCTATCTCGCTGAAATAGTCTCAGGAAACAAATGCAGCATTTTTACCTACGGCTGAGAGAAAGACAATAACAAAACCGTTATTCAGCCCCATGCCCTTTACAAATACGACTGACTTGTTAGTGGACAGCTGCAGCTCAGCCCCCCCTCCACACCATTCCAACTTGCTGCCTTCGCCACCCTGCTTTTGGAGATCGGCAGCAATTTGCATCTCCATGCATCTCATTTCTCGTTAAGTAAGTTGATTAATTTGGGTGAGGGAAGTTGTCATTCAAAAAAACCCAGAAATTTCTACCGGCATTATTTCTGCCTTTCAAAATTCGCCAGCCTCCCCCCAGCGGGTGCAGCCCCCACTTCACACCTCTCTTTCTCCCTGTCCTTTTCTCCCCTCCTTCCCGCTCCCTCCCTCCCTCCCTCTCCCTCTTTCTCCCTGTTGTTTACAAAGGTTTCATTATGTTTTCAACTAATCAGAAAGGCCTACTAATACACAATTAACATGTGACTATAAAAAAAATAGCTTCCAGAAGAAGGAAAAGTAATTAAGTACAGAATGCTTTTCAGTAAGTGCTCACTTTAACCCATCGTCACAGAACAGAGTCTAGGTTAGTCCACAATGGATGGAACAGATGCCAAGGGCAAAATGTTAAAAGCAAATAAAAAAGGACATTATTTTCTTTGGGAATAAGAACTATCAACGCCACAAAAACGAACATCACACTGCAGTTGTTTTTATCTGACCTCCTCCTCTTTCCTTCACTTTTCTAAAGTGCCTTTTCTGTGTGTTTCATTAAAATAAAAACAAAAATAAAGGTATTGTTTATTGCATCTTTGCTTCCAAGGCGACAGAAAAACAAGTGTCCTGCTTTTGGCTGGGGTAAAGTAAATTTTTTTTCTAGTAGCTGCTATAGTGCTGCATTTTGGATTTAGGATGAGAAAAATGTTGATAACACAGGCAGGTTTTAGTTGTTGCTGAGCAGTGCTTACACTAAGACAAGGACTTTTCAGCTCTCTTGCTGCCCCATCAGTGAGCAGGCTGGAGGTGCACAAGGAGTTGGAAGGAGACACAGCCAGGACAGCTGAACCCTACTGATCCAAGGAATATTCCATACTGTATGACATCATGTTCAGCATATAAACTAGGGAGAAAGCTGGCCAAGGGGCCGTGGCTCAGGAACAGGCTGGGCATCAGTCATTTGGTCGTGAGAAATTGTTTTCAATTTGCATAATTTTCTCTCTCTTTTTGTTATTTTCACTTTCATTGCAATTTTATTGTCATTTGTTATTATTATATTTTAATTTATGTCCATAATTAAACTGTTCTTAACTCACGAATTTTCTTATTTTTACCCTTCAGATTCTCCCTCCCATCCCACTGGAGGGGGAACAAGCTAGTGGCTGTGTGGTGCTTAGTTAAACCACGGCACCAAGTAATCAGCATCACCACTGAAATGGCACAACACTGTAGGTTATTAAAAAGATTTTAATATAAAATATTTGGGACCTGAATGTACACATAAACTAAGTTCCCAGAGAAGTCAGTAGAAATCCTGTCCAAGCAATGACGAGGGGTGTTGAAGCCTCTGCAAATTGTGCTGTTATCACAACACATAGGAACTACAAGAGGTAGTTTTAAAGGTTGCAGTATTTGCAGAACTTCAGTTATTAACTCTGGATCTATCTGCTGACACTGTCTTCAGCCTGAGAGTTGCCACGCAGGTTGGCAGCCTAAGGCCACTAGCATATATATATATATAACATACACCATATATATGTGAGCACATTGGGAAGGCTTAAATTAAAATGTTATCTAAATAGATTCAGGATTGTTGTGTTTTTTTTTAATCCAGGGATTGTCAAAATATGTCCAAATGCTCCCTGTGTTCTTGACGCATTCAGCCAACTTTCACAGCAAAAATGGTTCCCTTTGGAAGAATATATATTCCTCTAGATGTCTGTCCTTGGAGTAGAGCATTTGAGATATTTTTTATTTGTTCCCCTCCCTCAAATGAACTGTAAACCAAACAGACACGTAGTAGTGCATTTTGAAAATCAAATTCTGCAAGGAGTTCAGTGTTTTCAGCAAGAACCTAAAAGACCACTTCAGTCCCACTGAGATCAAGGGGCAGCTGAGGGGTGTTGGAACAGGTCCTTCAGAGGACCACATGCAGTAGCAGCTCCTTTTCCTTACACTTCCCCCACACACACACACACATGAATTTACATTCCAAACTATGTATCACATATAGAGTATTTTTTACTATCCAAAATCCCATTAGTTTCATTGGCACTTTAGGTAATAAGATTTGCATGGTAAAAATTCCATTTCTATTAGATTGGGTCCATAGGACTCACCAGCCTGATATGATTGTCAGAGGAAAGGGAGGATGTGTGGGTTTGTTACAATATGAGGATTTGTCCACACAGAATTTGGCACAAGTTTAATCAAAAGGACTCACTCTAACCAGTGCAAACCCCAGTGCAGCCTCTATCTCTGCCAGCTTAAAACTAGCTATATCAGGAATTTTCTCACTATAAATGTCTATAGGTATGCTAAAACATGTCAGCTAAACTGGGGTGGCAATCAGTTAAAACAATCTGTACTCTGAACTATGCTGGAACCTGCTGAAAGACCACTTTAGTTAAACTAGTGGAAGAGGGTGTTCAGGCCAGACTCAAATGCTGCACTGGCTTTGCACAGGAAGTCTATAAGAGAAATGGTAGCATCCTGGGCTGGAACCTTGAGGTTTCTTCAAGAACAAAGTGAAACCAGTGAGATTCCATCAGCCACATACTACTGCTCCTGTTCATATAAGAACATAAAACCCCTTGGTCATGCCCACAGGCAGGATACCATTTTCAACCATGACCACCAACAGAAGCTTAGGGAAAGATCAGGTGAATCAAGGTAGAGAAAAGTTCACAGCTAGACCCTATCCAGATCTCCCAGTAATCAATGATTTAGAGTCTTTCAGTGCCAGGGGTTGATCCAGACCAGATTAACGCTTTTATTAACCACTCACCAAATCTTCCTGATTTTACCTGGTCCTTTTCTGAACCCATTTGTTACTTTCAGCCCCTGTGATATCCTGCAGCAATGAGTTCCACAATTCTGTTTGGTGTGAGAGAAAAACTGCATCAGCTTTATGTCTGGTGCCTGCCTCACAGGGCATTTAACAGGGACACTTGCACTGCCAAGTGCAACCTGAGTATGCCACGGCTGCAGACCATTGCAAAATACTCCCTAATGATACCGACAGCAAAATCACACTCTCTGCTTTTACACAATTCTTATTTTAGCAAATCCTTACCAATTCCACAGGAGACTGACTTCTAACTAATAGCAGATGGAAAACTTCAGGACTGGACACAAGGCAGATATGGCGGCTCCTTCCCAAACCATCCTCCCTTTAATTTGTTTGCTCTTGATTTCTGATTGACTTAATAGTTTCTTGCTCTGTTCCTAGGTTTAATATCTAATCTAGGTTTAAATGCCTCAAACAAGGAAGACACATTCATCCTAGGAGATGAGTTTATAAGTACTACTCTGAAACCTGGCATTTTTCCACCTCTGAAGGACACTCTACAACCTGAAAACCAGTCATGGCCTGGAAGTTATTCCTAATGGTCATTTCACACGTAGTTCAGTTTGCCTATTATTGGCACCTGTACTTTCATTCTGAATATGCACCTGATGCTGAGCATCAAACCGATACTGACGCCCCATTGGCTTAATGGACTTTGTAACCTCACTCCAAATTTTATGGAAATGGAACCTGGAGGAGGTGTCAGACTACAGAATCACCCCTAATGCTCTTTGTTACTTGAATCACACTCCCTCTACCTGCTCCTTATTTAACTGGCTCATATATTTTTAGTTCTTTCCATCTTTCTGTATCAAATGATCCTGCCAACATTTTAATCACTTCTGTTCTTCTCTGAATTACCTCCAATTTGACAACACCCTCCAATTAGCAAGCTGCACAGAATTATATGCAGTCTTGGGTCACAGTTCTGTGGAAAAAAGAGTTGCCCACGTAGCCTTGCTGTGGATCAGTTTCTGACTTCAAGAACAACCTGCGATGGTGAAAGTGAGGACTGAATTTGGCCCATATGCATAACAGAGGCTGACCGAAGTGTACAGATTGAGAAGTAGCAGTATTTTCCACAGCTGGGTGTCACTGTCCCTGGATCAAGCAGTGATCAAGAACCCTCCCTCCTCTATGACCCCTGAGACCAGCAGACAGAGGTGGGTGACAACCTTCAGTCTGAAATGTTTTGCCTTTATCAATCTCAGGCAGATGCTTAACTCTAGAGAGAAGTAATTTTCTAACCAAAACATCATGACACACCAGATTTACAAAAAAAAGCAATTGAGGGCTATGGGAAGGACCCTGGACATGCACAGAGCAGACAGCAATCAGGCTGACTTATAGCTGGAGTTTGGCGGGAGGCTCCAGATGAGCATCCAGGAGTGTCTGACAGGAGACAGATAGTGAGGATGCCAAGGAATTGTTTGAGGGATCCCACTGAGTATAACAAGAAGTAATGGGATTTAATTGAGCCAGTGACAGTGTAGGCTGATTATCAGGAAAATGTTTCCTAACTAGGAGGCCAGCAAATCCTTAAGAGAAGCCCCGACCTGGAGACATCTCAGACAAGGAGGAGCACTTGACAGTACACAAGAAAAATAATGTTGCATTGCTAGAGCCAGGGTAGCATTATGAAACAGGCATTTTCTGCTTTCTAAATTTACGGCCATGATTCACAAAAATGGAATCAGGTTGCTCCAAGTACCCCATTTAGAAACACTGGACTCAACATGAGCTGCACAAACCCCCTTCCAACTTCAAGGGAGGCTGCGCCGTATGGGAGCCTCAGTGCTCTCTAGAAATGAGAGTTATCAGTATCAGTCACTGAGAGATCAGGTCAAAACTGTTAATATCTCATCAGTCACACAAACTGCATCTCTTTCCCAACAAACACCTACGGATTTATTATTAGGGTACTCAGCTCTTTGCATTTTAAAAATCAAGCTGATTCACATACTTTAACATTCATTATACAATTAAAAATACAACATGGTAAAAGGTTTTTCCTAACTCATTAGGAAATACATATGATATATATATTTATAAATTAAATATTATCATTTTTTTTTAGACCTAATGATGTATGCTGTCTCAGGAAAGATGACCTGTTAATCAGACTAATTGATTCAATTTCATATCTGCAAGCACGAAGTATTTTATGTAAGCTTGGTCGTTTGGCTCTATCCATAAAACATGTTCTTTGGGTTTTGCTGGGAGGAGGGATGGGAGGGAAACAGGACTGAGCACTAGAGTCAATATTTATCCCTTTGTCAAGATGGATGAGGAATGGATAAATCTGGTGTATATGCTTTGTCTACTGAACTTGGCAACATGGACTCTGCTCAGCAGACCCATCAAAGTCAACAAATATTCTCCCAGTTAACTAACAGTGAATGCGAGCTACCAGACAAACAGAAGAGTCCTGATTCCTTCAGTGACTAACATGAACTTTCACAATGACAAAAAGAGACCCGCACACCCCCAAAAGGTGAGACAAACACTCAAGGTCATTGAAGTGTTGGGAGAAATAATAAAATAATTTTTGAGGTATCGATTCAAAAAATGCCTTCCTCTAAAGCCACTTTCTCCAACTAGGAAGATCTTCTGCATTTAGTGGCCTTCAGTTCTTCCAAGTCCCGATGTACACACAATTACTCTCAACTACACTCTGGTGTTTGAAAAAAGAAATTGGAGTAATGCATAAACCTTGCCTTCCTGAAGACTAAAATGGGACAGAGGCACAAACGCTCCCTAATTCTCTATCCTGCAAAGCATGAAAAGAGACTTGCACTTTTTTATTCTTCAAATCAAAGAAGATTTAAATCAAAACGGTCACTCCTGCTTCAGCCTACAGGCCTGACCTTCTTCGGAGATCAGAGGAGATTCAGAGATGAAGATTTGACACATCTCCTGCACAGTGTGGGGTGCTCTGAAAACATAAAGCACCAACTGGTGAAGGCTGGAGCTTTGTTTCATACATGTCACTCCCAGTTCTCACTCCCTGGGGTACAGCAATGTGCTTGTGTCAGGTTTTGGTGCAGAAGGCTGACTGACCCCAGACCAAATTCCTCTGCTCCTTGGCCATGCACTGCCCCCTTCACAGCTGCCACCAGCTTTGCAAAGGGGAAAGTCTGTGGCACAATTTCAGCAGGATGGGACAGGGCTGGGAAGCAGCACAGAAACCATGAAAGGTAGCCAGAGGTACTGCCTGAGGCAAAGGCACTGGGCTCTGATGAGGGAATCCGAACAGCAGCAAGGGTAATATCTAAAAGCTGACCACAGAAAAGGACCATAAAGCACCACTGAAGATACAAGAAACTAGGGATCGGAACTCCTCCCTTCAATCACACTCTGGGATGCACTCACTCCATGCCTATCTTTTCCTTACCAACTATCTTTTCCTCCTTTGCCAGCTTCCCCTTTGTTTTACCGCCTATCATCAAGTGTTCTTCTGGTAGCTCCTGTTCAATTTTCCACTGCTGAAATACCAGTCAGAATCTAAGCAAACTAAATTTTGCCTTACGGTAAATCTACCCAAGGCTTTCACCAGAGATAAATGTAGCCTTGCCGACACAATACGGCGCAACAATGTGGCATAAAGAGACATCTGATTTTCATTACTATAAAGATGCAAACAATGCAGTTATGTGGTGATTATTATATAACCCACACCTCTATAATGGACAAACAGGAGTCAGACTTATGCACTTCAGTAATAAAAGGTTTATAAATGGGCCTCTTCTATTAATGTAAATACTCTTCTCCCTTTTATTAAGATCCATCTACTTTATGGTGCACTGAGCTAACAAGCAATCTTCAGTTGCCACCTCGCGTGTCTGTATTGCATAGTACAATTCCTCCTAGATAAATATCTCGAGAGAAGCAGGGAAACAATTAAAACTAGAAGGTAATAAATGATGAAGAAGCCTGCCTGCTGGCCGTCTTCCCAGTCTCCATTCATGCATCAAAAAATCCCACAGCTCTGAGTCTTTGAGAGGGCAGCTGGGCAGTAAGGATGTCCACAGTAATATAAATGGGAATTAGATATGATCGAATGTGCTCATTGCATTTTCAACAGCCCATGTAATCTTCTCCCCTCTTCCCTCCAGTTCCCCCACCTCTCACCCTGCTACCAGAAGAGATGACAAATGGTCCTGTAACCAAGCAACTAGGCAATTGAAGAGTTTCAAAGTTCCAGTACATGATAGTTTAGCTATGAACATTTGGGTGATCAGACTCTGACTGGAGACACCATCCCTGCATGGAAAAACCATCCCAGATAGTTTTACCCTGAAAAGGGTTTGCAAGGGTTAGTGGAAATAGAATTTTGTCCTCAGAGTTTAGCAGCTCTGTCCATTACTTCTGCTGCTCCCCAACACACACAAGAAGATGGCAACCAGAGAAAAAACGGAGCTGCACCTACTTGACAGTCACCTGCATGGCAGCAATTGAGGCAGCCCAGTTGCTACAGCCTTGGTGATACTCTGTCAGTGATACCTCAATGAGATTTCATACCCAGCTAGTGATTGCTCATACCAAGTCCATCTGTAGGTATGCTTAGTACAGTTTAATCCAGCACCATTATTCTATTTCTTTGCTTAATGCAATATCATTTCTAAGAATTAAGTCATTGAAAACATTTTAAAATATCCAAATCTTTTTCATGGGTCTATTCTAACAGCAGTAGCTCTTTTCACTGGAGGATGGATTGTAAGATAATTGATTTTGATGCCACTACATGTGCCCTTGCTTTAGACTCAGGACACATAACTCAACATGGAGGTCAATTATCTCATAGTGCAGTCCCCAGTGGCAGAGTCTATGGCTTAAAAAGATCCTATGTTAGAAAATGTATGCCATTATCACAGGCTAGCATTTGTTTCCAAACAAAAATGTAAGGGTAAAATTGCTTATTACCTACCCACATATAAATACGGATGGATACATGTGTGTAGAAGATATGTATTGAATATAAATGGAATATCTTGAATATATATCTATTTGTACAGGAATGTCTGTAACTCTCACCACTACAGTATCTTTGATGTAGATGTAGAAAAATGTACAGCAAGGACACTCAGTTCTGCCCATTTAAATAAACAAGGCAAATAATTGTCTTTAGAAGAAATGCAGCCTAGATCTCCATTTAGCAACAGAGGCCCAGAAGAATGTGGCAGTACTCTAAAGAAAGCTAGTCATAGGTAACTAAACCCCCCACAAAAGACTTGGCAAGCCACCCTGAGATCACACTGCCAAATTGCAAAGAGGGGGTGAGTTCTTTCCAATCCCCAGCAAGCATTCAGGTTAGACTCTTTGGTGAGGTAGAGGTTAAATCAGTATCAGGTAGAGAAAATTGGTGCAAACAGTGGTATCTTTACCAGGCTGGGATTCTAGGCTACACAGTAAAAGGTAGTTTGCAGGTAAGGCGATATGAAAGGAAAATCGGTCTACTGGAAAATACCACATTCCCTTTCTTCAGCCCAGCTCCCTGGGGCCTCTCTTATCAGCACACTCTTCCAATCTCTGTTTTTAAGTTACGCTCAATTTCTGACCCCAGGTGAATGTTGAAAGTATTTACACCTTATCACTTCCAACTCCATTTGTTTTTACCACCTTAAAAACACAGAATATAGCCTCAGCCATTTGAATAACAAGCCTCAAGTCAATGTCAGTCCCAGCGAGAGATTTGCCAGAAGACAGTGAAAGAAATTAGGAAAACTATCTTGGGAATATGAAACACTGGGACACTTTAAAGCTAAATGAGACCTGTGTTCCTTTTCAAAGTCAAGCTGAAAATCAGAGTTTCAAGAAGACAGACACTTTCAACACTGCTGCTTAGTGTAGGTTATTGGCTACTTTTAAGTATGGAAAAGAATGACTAGCAAAAATCATTTCCAGTATGCAGAACTTCAAACCTAGAACTATTAGCATCCTCTCCAGCATGAATAATTACAACCGATAAATTCACCTTCTTCATCCATCTAGAACTACTGTGTCCATGAAGAGTAAAGATATGCTGGAGGGATCTGGCGAATAACCCTCCTCACTGCACCACCTTCACTGAACTTACATCTCATTAAATTGGGCAGTAATTAACAAAAACAAAAAGACTAAAAAAGAAAATGTTTAAAACAGGAAGGGAAAGGGAAAAGGAAAGGGAAAGGGAAAGGGAAAGGGAAAGGGAAAGGGAAAGGGAAAGGGAAAGGGAAAGGGAATCCTCTTTCTGGTGCTGCAGAAGGATTATCCACACTCATTGATACCCTGGCATTGCTCAGCCTGGGGGGACTGGGAACCGGCTGCTGGGACATGAGTTTGCCTGAGAAAGGAGGGAGGAGGGAAAAGGAGAGCGAAGGGCAGAGTAAAGCATCAGGATTCAAATATAAATACATCTCTGAGAGGCCAGCAGGCTTCGAGGTGTGGGAGCAGTGGTCAAGTTCTACATCGCAGTAATGAAGCATCCTGCCCCAGGAATGCTGGCGTTGCCATGGGAACGGGGTGAGAGCGGATAATCCAGCCACCGCCAGACCTGCTCAGCCCAGCCTCTGCTGACCCGTGAAATAATTTACATGCCGAGATGGGCTGAACACAGATTCCAGGGCTGGGAGAAGGGAGTGAGCGCAGCAGGGATGGGAATGGAGCAGCCTCAGCTCCCCGGCACCAGCTGGCACAGCCAGCACGGCGGTGCCTACTTTGCCCCCGTGCTCCTGCCATGCCCTGTGCCCACAGCACATGAAACCAGTCCAAATGTGGGGTTATTCACTGCAAAATGAATTAATCAGAGATTCCACCTCCCTGGAACACAGCGAGCTCCAGGCCTACCCCAGGAAGCATTGCAGCTGATTAATAGCGGGAGACATTTCAATAATGCTGGTTCTTAGGATCCTAAATTGCATCTTACCCAAATAGTTGGTGTAATCCTTCCTGGGCAATTTGTACAGAAATGGCTCTGAACACTCTCAATGTTTACAAATAATACTGTAAGCTGCCTGCTGCATGGCCAGCTTTCATAAATTAAACAGCCAGCTCTCATATTTGCCTTTGGTTGTTAGGACTGAGATAAAAGTGAGCTGGAGAGGTGAGAAACACTAATGGACTGTGAACACGGAGCGCTCAGACGGTGTTATTTATTGCCCTGTTCAGCATGAGAAACAGTTACTATTTTTATGAAAACCTTTAGAGCCTGAAATAGGAGAAAAGCTGCAAACATGGGATTGTTCCTCCAGCTCCCATGGGTCTTACGAGTCTGACCCTGCAGCCCCCAGGGTCCACACAGGGACCTCTTGGAACATCTGCCCATGCTCTCCATGCGCTGGTATTCAGCAGAAGAGCTGGAGCCCAAACCCACCCTTGTCTCTCCCCAGAGTTCCTGTTAGCTGCATTCATTAAGCAAAACCTACCGTGGAAAGGGCCAATTCCCTCCAGGAAGCCTCATCTCTCCGATCACAGCTCATCGGCCCATGGTTGGTGCATGTGGTGCCGGCACCAGCGGGTCGGTGCCAAGGTCATGGTGTGTTAGCTCGGAGCAGCATCAGCTGCCTGGTGAGAGCATGCGGCTCTGATTGGATTTTAAATGAAAATGCAAATCCTCCCTGGGGTTTAAATGAGCAGCAAAAGGCACCGTGTGATGGGGAAATGATGCAGGGATTTCACTGCTTTTGATGCTTCTCCTCTTGCCTTCCAGCATCTAAAGAGCTCGGGTCCTTCCAACAAAACCTGTCATTGCTTTTCCTTCTAGGAAGCCAAAACCTGCTTCTAGAGACCCCCCAATGGTGGCTCCAAGGTGCAGCCCACCCTGGCATCAGCCCTGCCACAAGCACACTGAAATCACACCTTCATTTCTGCATAAGGAGCCTGAGGACCACAGAGTATTTTCTCCCATCAACAGGTTTCTGATGGAACAAGCAGAGAGGATGAAGCTGGTGCTGCCGCATCCCAACAGGCTGCTGTCCCCTATCAGCAGTCAAGCTGTGATACCGTGACTGAACCCTACACCCCTGTACCAGTACCTTGTCCAAAGAAAACCCACCCCAAAACCATGGCTGATCTTCTCTTGGCCATTCTCAAGCCTATTCACAAGGCAGGGCACAATGTGAGATGGTCCCATCCCATCCCACAGATCTGAGCTGACTCGGAAGGCATCTGTAAGCCAAAAGGAGTTCTGCAATATGCCATTCACACCAAAGCAAATGACATACAACAATAATTAGTGCCTATTACATAGCAATTAACATGATTACAATTATGCTAGTTGAAATAATTTATATAATAAAATCCACACATGCGATGCAACACATGACCAGGGATGGAAGTCTGGCTCGGATGCTTTTCCTGGGAGCTCATAAATAAAACTGAGACAACTCCCTTTCAGGGAGAAAGACTGGCCTCATTTCTGTCAGAGGAGGATTCTCTTGTCATGCTGTCATCTACACAAGTACTCCCAGTTTCCCTATATCAGAACCTGCTTTTGACACCACAATGTTCGAAAATAGATGTGCTGGATCCTCACCACCCTTGGGCCCTGGGGTCCTCAGTTTGTGAGCTCAAGAAGGGGAAGGATGCTGGGATGATGCTGCGGGATGCAGGAGCTGAGAAGCAGGGCCCTGTCCTGCCGGTCTGCTACCTGCCTGCGCCTCAAGGTCAACCCCTCTGCTACAAGTGCAACCTCAGCCTGCATGGTGAGAGGCAGAGAAAATGCATGAAGTTTTGCATTGGCTTCTTAATAAATAATAAAAGAGAGAGTTTGTTCCAGCTCTGCAACGTGTTGTATTTTGGAGGCTCAGCCCTGCTGGCCAGCGCCTTGTACACACATTTAAATAGCAGAGTCAAAGGAAACGTTAATCAAATCTCTCATTCCCGTACGCCACAATGATGATAACAACCTGCTATGCTTTCCTCTAGCTCCTGGCAGCTGTTTGTTCAGCAAATATCCCATATGCAGTGCTGGGAAGATTCATTTTTCATTTCTGGGTGCTTGTGTAAGACAAAGGAATCTTAATAAGGAAGAGCTTGTTTCCCTGATCTCATTTTTATTACTTTCCCGGTTTCCCTGTCTGTTTGTTTGCATTTCATGCAGCCTCCTCTCCAATATTTCCATCTTAGATTAACTGAAGCCAAACACAGCCACCACACCAGCATCTGCAATTCGCCTCTTCATCACCCCCAGGACCGAGACAGATCGTCACAAGGTTTCCAGGTCTGGGTGCACATTACTTCCCACAGTGGCTGCGGTCAGCCCAGCCTATATAGAATCACAGAATCCCAGCCTGGTCTGGTTTGGAAGGGACCTTACAGCTCATCCAGTTCCAACCCCTGCCATGGGCTGGGACACCTTCCACTAGAGCACAGGGACCTCACAGCCCACCACACCGCCAGGGATGGGGGCGGGCCCCGTCCCTGCCGCACAGCGGAGACACCGGGCTTCCGCCGAAGGTACCGAG
>JBCJKH010076075.1:45798-70813 GCA_039877255.1 Loriculus beryllinus | reverse complement strand
CAGGGCTGAAGAACATAGTTTCCTGCTTTTGGGGGGGTGCATATCTCTAGTGACCATAATGAGATTTGAGGTGAGGTGGAGGATAGCCTTGCATATTAAGGTAGCGACCCAAGTGTCTAAAGGTGGGTTGAGATAAAGCTTGGAGTAGTTACCTGCAAGCTGAGAAGGCAAACTGAAGGATGGCAGATGGGAGGAGGAAGACAGCAAGGCAATTCTTAGCTTGTAACTGTCTGTTGGAGCAGAGCTGAGAGCCTCACACTGAACGTAAGGTAGGGTTTCTTTCTGTTTGGAGCAACATGCCTTGTGCTCAGATGTTTATTCCTCATTCTCCTGCTGTGTAACTCTTGGCAAGCTCACTTGTCCTTGTTCGGTAGGTGGGTGGACTGCAAGCTCAGGGACCTGCTCTCCTGGATGCAATGTGTGCAGCGCTCAGCTCAGTGAGATGTTAAAGACCTCTTGCAAGCATTAGGCACTGAAGGGCTGTTGGGCGGCCTTCCCAGGAAAGGTGCTTTTGACCTGACAGGACCCTTATCTCAGGAGTCCCCTCTGCAGCTGATTGCTCATGGCTCAGTTTAAGATAGCCATACCCCTGTAAAGCTAAAAGCCCAGGTTATCCTGGCTTGGATTCAGAAGCTCCGGGTGTTTTGAACCTATGGCATTTGAAGAAGTCCCAGTCCCTGAAGCAGAAAACAACCTGTTGACAAAGCTCCCTCTGTGCTGCTGCTGCTGTGCCCTACACAGGGCTCTAGCCTCTGCAAGGAGTAGGTCCTGTCCTTCCTGCAAAGCCTTGCTTCTGGCTTTGCTCTTCTCCCTCACGGAGACCTCATTGTGATGAGGTTGGAGCTACTGGCTGAGATTGCTGGGAAAATGCTGAGGGAAAAGGGAAGGATGTGAAAGACTGAATTTTGCTTTTCTGTAGGATGTCAGCTGTGGCAAGCAGAGCTGCAGTTTGCTGACGGGGAGAGGAAGAAGCAGTGTGCTTGTGGGACAGAAAGGGGGCAGCATCCAGGCTATAATCCATACCTAAACTAGCTGTGAGCAGGCAGGACAAATGGGTGCCCTCAGCCTGGATGCTGGGAAAGCCATCCAAGAGGATGCTGCCAGAGAAGCAAAGGTGACAGATGCCCATGCGTCAGCACAAAGGTGGACTTGAGCATAGAGTGCAAAGGAAGCCACAGGGGGGGTTCTTCAGTGCAGGAGCAGCTTAGCCCTGTGGTTGCCAGCTCTGACTTGACCCCTGCCAAATGAGGACTCTGGATGTAAGGAGGCTGCAGGGAGGGATGCCTCATTTTCCCAAGGACACCACTAATGAATTCCTCTTGCACCTCCAGACGTTGTAGGGGTTTGGAGAGACTAAATGAAACTTTATGTGAAACTGATGGCTGAATGTCAATTTTGCTGTCGAAGCCAATTTGAGAGCCGGAAAGTGCTGAAAGAATTAAGGCTGTTAAATGGAAATAAGTCTACTTGGTTGAGATAAAATAGGGTTTAAATGAGTGAAATTATCTGTGGATTACCCTTGTTAGGCTACTGCCTTATTTAATAAACTGAGTTTTAATCTGCTGCAGGGATTCCTGGAGGAGAAGTTTAGCCTATGGGGGTACATGAGTGTGATGAAGGGGATGGACCAGCTGTGCCGTCATCCTTCAGAAACAGAGCCACAAGAGTGAAGGGGAAGTAATAGTTTGCCCATGAATGCTTTGTACTTTTGTAAGCATCTCATTTGCTGCTTTGTAAATGGTTTGATTTACTAATCTTTAATTTACTAGCAAGGTGCTTGGGTAGTTCTCTTCTGTTGGCAGAACAGGAGGACACTTCTGGTTCATGATACCTGTTCTGGATGCCACGTGTCCCATTTCTAGCACAGGGCCATGCAGCACTTGCTGCTTTCTGGGGTAAATGTAGTCAAACCTCCCCTTTTGCACTGGAAAGGGGTGTGCAAGGAAGGGAATGAACTCTTGCTGTATTTAGGAGGCAAAAAGAGAGTGCTGGAATCTTTGATGGTGAAGGCAGAGCCTAGTAATTATTAATGGACACTGATTATTTGCTTCTGCAAGAGCAGATCTGTTGCAGATGAGGCATCAGGCACTTGTAGCTAACTTTAGCTGGCCCACCTGACCTAATGCAGATGTCACCTGTCATCCTGCATGTGTTTCTGACCCATCTCTCTTTAGTGACAGTCACGAAGGCATAACTGCTCCAGATGCCTCAGAAACTGTCTGTAGGGGAAGGGCCTGTTCTTAGTGTTGAGCAGTCATCTTTCAGCACTGTAGGACTCTGCTCTGAGATGCTGGAGCTGTATCATGAGCTTGGGAGCTTAGGGCATATGGGAAGGGTGCATGGCTTAGAGGAGAGGGTGTGAATGCAGGGTAAAGAAGGCTAATGCACAAAGAGGGATGAGGTTTGATTTTCCTCTCAGTTGTGTAACTCTGAGGTTTCAGAATAACTTTATGTCCCGTACTTGGAAGATTCAAGACTTTTCAGGCTGTTTTCACACAGTTTTGAGAGAGAAATCAACTCCGAAATCATTAGTGGGTAATGAGTCTTAGATGGGATGCAAGAGATCCGGGATCAAACTCCAGCCAGTGTAGAAATGTATGGGTAACCTGTCTGCGTTATGCTCCTGTCAGTTCAAAGGAGACTGTCTTCTGTAGATAGCATGTCTTTTGTAGCCCTTGTTGTTGTCAGGGGAGCTAATAGTACTGGATAGCAGGCAGAGCTGAGCCACTGCCTGCCAGAGCTTTCCTATCCTGGATTGTGCCTCTTCCTGCGTCTGTCCTGACAACTTGGTCTCCATAAATAGTGGAGCTTGTTGCATCTCATGCTGCTAAAATGGTTCTCAGAGAAGAAGTTAGAGCTGGGATAACAGGAAAAAGGCAAGGAAGGGACTCTATCTGCCCATATATTTTCCTCTTGCGGGGGGAATTGCTGTTCACTGCCCTGTGTTTTAGCACAGTGCAGAATCACTGGAGCTGGGCTCTATGTGCTGTGTCTTCTGGAATTATTTCTGGTTTGCTGTCGTAGAGGTGCAGGCCAGGATGAATGCCTAAGATCTAGCCTGAGGCTCATCCTGCATGATCTTAAGGCTTTCTGTGATCTTCTTGCCAAGCCCAAGGGATAATGAAGTGTGAAAAGCCATAATGCGGTGTCAGCTTAGGTTTGTCTGCAGATCTTCACCTGTGTTACAGATTCCACTCCCTTCCCAACCCTGAGTTGTGGTTCTGCTTAGCAAGAAGGAACCACTACCTGTACCCATCAGCACCACAGCTGACTGCTAGAAGGTTTCGTAGTCTCAGCATCTTGCAGAATTGATGCTTATGGCTGCATATGTGTGCATGCCACAGTGTTTGACAGCACATTCAACCTCCACTTTGTACCAGATCTGATTCATACGTGTCTAATTGAACCGTAGCAGGATGTGCCTAATCACAGTTCTTCACTTACCCTGCCGTATGATTTTCTGGTCATGTTCAGCTGCCCCACACACCTTCCCTTTTGACCAGTGGCAGGAGTTCTTTCTGCCATTTGGTTTCAGAACATCTTGTTCCCCATCCCTTGCACTGCAAGGCAGTTTGCAGACCTTTAGCATTTATTATCTATTGTGTTTCTATCCGTTTCAGTTGCACGTGGAATTTTTGGCATGCTCGTTTCAATGGGGGCCCTGGTACAGAGAAAAGAAGTGCTTTGTTATTCCAGGCATGCTTAGAGATAGCATGATCACTAGCAATCACACAAGACAAAGCTAAAGAGTGGTTGAGTTGGCAATGAAAAGCCTTGCAGGACTTGTGCAGGGTCTTGGGTATCCCATACAATAGCCATCCCAGATAGCTCACCAGCCCCACTTCAGTGCAGAAGCTGGTGTTGGGCTTTTAAGACAGGATAGTGGCCTTCCCAAGCAACAAGCAGTACCATGCAGCTCTTGTATAAGAGCTTGCCTCCAAGTCCCCAGCATGACCAGTCTTTGAGAGGTAATGCTATGAGATAGCTGCCTACCAGGTCTGGCAGAAAGAAAGCACTGTGGCTGTCCAGCTTGGCATGCCTGAGGAGCATTAGCAGGGTAGGATGGGTCTGAGCTGAGTGCCTTGGGTTTTGGAGCAGAAAGCTTGTTTTCATTGTAATGTCTGTGGTTGAAAAGGCTGTTCTTCTCTTATGCGTTTAAATCCCATGAAGCATCTCATTAGGAACAAATGATGCCTCAGGCAAATAGAGCTATAGAAAAGTAATCTTTATTAAGCACCCTCAGTGGTCAGAGTTACTTGATGAGCTCCGGAGTTTTATTCGTAGGCAGCTTGGGTTGTTGTTTAGCAGTAAAATGCTTTGAACTCCCTCTCTTCCCTGTCTCTAGGTTACTGTTTTCTATTTCTGTGTGGTTTTAGTCCCTACAGCCCTGCAAATACTGCTGGTGAAATCACTGACACTGGGAACAAAAAGAATGGAGGAGACTGGGTAAGGAACATGCAGCCAGCCATGCCTGGGGAAGGTGCCTGCAAGCATATCATGAGTTGCCCTGAGCAGGATGCAGGCACAGCTGTTTCCATGGGAAATGGTGCACAGAACCCAGAGACTGATGTGGAAATAGGAACTTCTGTTTCTGCTTCAGTGCTGCGTGTTTGAGGTAGAATTTCCACTGGGAAAGCAGCATGTCATCTTGGAGCAATGGTCTCTGCTTCTCTGTGCTGGCACCTATAGTAAGCTGGAGGGCTGGTTGTCTTTCATGTCTGGACTCTGCAAGTTCTCCACAGGTGATAGAAAATGGACTCTAGACTAAGAAAAAGGGAGAAAAATGACTCCATGGTCATTATACTTGCTTTATGAAAAGGAAATGAAGGCAGGAGATTCAAAAGTTCACCTGCATCTCTCTTGTCAAGCATGTGAAGCTGACATGAGGATGGAGTCCTTGCAGGCTCCCTCTATGCTCTTCATTTTTTGGTTGGTTGGTTGTTGTCCCCCCCACCCCATTTACTTAATAGCCTGTATTTGATCTGGAGGAGCAATCACTATTTGTCAAGCAAGAGGTTTTTGGTCGTGTCAGCCAGCTTGAGCATTCATAGTCCATAGGAGCTGTTTGGCATCAGAGTAAGTGCCTCTGCAAAGTGCAGCAGTAAGAAGGGCTCAATAAGTTCCTTGCACAGAGGTCTCTTGGCAGATGCTTTCAAAGCTCTACACTATAATGGGGACCTTTTAGGTGGAAGGCATTTTCCATGGGGCAGCCATGCATTGCTAGAAATGGTTTTGAGCTGGTTGTGGTCCCTCTGCTGCTTTCACTTCTCTTCCTCCTCATTGCCTAGCTCCTGCCCTTTCAGATGGCAAATGCAAGAGGTCGGTGGGTGTTTGTTGTTCTGGAACTGCTGAATGTATTGCATGAAAATGAGAAGCATTACCAGACATTGGCTAGCAGCACAGAGGGTTTGAGCAGGAGTTCGTGCCACTAAGCATGCTTTTGGGAGATGTGTCCTGATGCTTGAGGAATCAATTAACCTCAAACAAATGTGGTGGCTTTGTGTAGAAGAACACCGGCTTTGAGAGTCTCCTTTCCTGCTACTGAAACAAGCCACCTGTACCATGTAGCACAGGTGCTTTCTGACACCAAAAGGTGAAGAGAGAACAAAAATAAATCCATAGCAAAACTCCATCAGATATGCAAGAAAGAGCATCTGTGTGACTAACACCCAGAGCCCTTAGACAGTCATTTGTTGAATATATAGCTGTATGCTTCTGTTTTAGATGTCCTGGTGCTATTCTTTGCTCTTCCTCAACCCCCTCTAGAAACATTCCAGCGTTATTCCTGCTTGAAAAGGCAGAACTGGCTCTCTGTGCTGAGCTACAGCCAGCACCTGCAGGGAACTGTGCAACAGGTTGCTGTCTGCTTGCTATTTTTGCAGCCTAAGGGAGAGCAGAGCAGTCTGTGTAGAGGAGTGCATGCTGTGGGATGTGCATCCTCACCTCCTTGCTTGCACAGGTGAGCGCAACCTTTCAGGGCTAAAAGTGCAGGCTCTGCTGCAAAACGTGATAGTTCACGGTACTTCGTTCTTGACACTTGGAATATCATTGCTTCTCTGCTGGTTTTTGAGATCTCTGCTAGAGCTGGATTGAGCATGTTCAGCATTGCCATGCTGAGAAGCATCTTTAGCTTCATGACAAGAAGTTTCTTAACCACCAGGATCACTCTTTCCAGATTTAGTTTGAGGAGATGAACTTTGCTTTCAGGTGCAGAAATGGAAACCACAGTGAAATTAAACGCAGGCATTATTTGTTCCTGCTCCTCTCCTGTTTTTCCCTTCCCATTCAAAAAGCCAAGTGGATACCTGGTTTCTGAGACACCTGCGTTGTCTGTAAAATACAGCCATTTCCAGGAGAAATACCAAGTTCTGGCTTTGCCTTCTCAGAAGATCTCTCCCTCGTAGTAAATCTGAATGTGTTCAGTTAAAATCTGAAACTCTGAAAATGTAAAAATGTTAGCATTGGGTTTATGTGTTTTTATAGCCAGGATATCAATGTGTGGTTGGAACCAAGTGGATTTCCTGTAGCACAGAAAAGCATGTCTCCTGGAGAGCGGTAGGATCTGATAGCTGGGATTGTGGTACAGGCTTTTCTCCTTCTTTTTGTAAGCCTGGGCTCAACACACATGTGCTTTAGGTTTCAATCTCAGCTGGCTAATCTGCTTTCTGACCTAGAGGAGAAAGCAGCCAGTAATTATTGGTTTCCTTCATGCAAGTCAGCTGCACAAGTGCTTCTTTAGAAAAGCTGGGCTAGGTGACTAGAAGAGGTTCATTTTGTTCTTTCTATCTTGTCTTTCCTTTGGTATGGCTGGATTTCTTGGGTTTGCTGTTTGTGGGAGGCCTGAACCCCATTACTGCATTATATCTGTAATATAGCAAAATCCCTCCATCTGGAGCCAGAGAGGTGTTGTGAGAGAACACAAAGTCAATGTGTTTGTGCTGCAGCAAGGAGCTGGGCAGCCCCAGCTGAGGCTGTATGGATTTGGATGGGACTGTAAGGCACAGCGTTTGCTGAATCACATTGCTCTTTTCCCCCATTGTTCCCCAAAGTCAATCTGACCCTGCTTTGCACTGTATTTCCATGAAAGCAGGAGGGTGCTGAGCATCTTGCAGACAACAAAAACCTCTTTTAGGCTGGAATTATCCAACTAATCTTGTGATTATGGCGATAATCCCCTTTGCAATGGTGCCCCTTTCTGAGGAGCTCTTCCCTCCGGGACTTCCGAGTCTCAAATCATATTTTCTCCTAATGCTTAAGTAGCCTATATTAAATTAAGGCACTCTCAAAGATCAGAGGTATGCAAGTCCTCTGGTATTTATAGCTTTGGAATCTCTGGTGTGTCATCCATTGCCTTATTGATTCTCTTAGGGCTCCTGTTAGGGATGGAGACTGAGGGGCTCTCCTATTGGATAGGAGATGCCTTTTCTGGCGTGTGCCCATGTCCCTGTGGCAGAGGGAGCGAGCTGGACCTGACCCACCAGCCTGGTCAGTGATGCCTGAGCCTGCCAGCTTGCTGCTTCAGGGCTTGGAAGCAGCCAAAGAGGGCAGGCACCTGATGTTTCCCTGCCTTGGAGGGCAGGCGGGGAGGCAATGGAAGCAGCGCTGCGCTCCGAGTTGTAATCCCTTCCCAATCCTGCTGCCAGGTACTTGGCGGCAAGTAAATGTTTTGCTCACAACTCATTGGAGGTGGCATCTAACCAGATGTGCTCTCACTCGGTACAGCAGGAGATTTATTTGGTTGTCCATTTATAGCTTATTATTTTCTTCTGTCTCCCCCCCTGCCCCAACTTAATAGCAGTTTGCTATCCACGAGGGTATACATTTTCTTCTGATTAAGTGCCATTTAGCCGTTGGCTGCTTGCTCATTTTACTTTTATAGACACATTTACAGCAGCACAGACAGAGGCACAAGCGCCTGGGAGCAAGGGTAAGGAGAATGGAGAGTCGCAGCAGCTTGATTAGATTGGATTTTAATAAAGTTCCCAGCTAAGCTGCATCACAACTACTCCTCACAGCAGAGATGCTGGAGGTGCACAACTTCTCACCTGGTGGGGCAGCCGGCGGGAGGCTTGTCATTACATCCTTGACCATCAGGGTGTTTGAATTCCGTGTAGCTCGGAGCTTGTCTCTCCAGGGTGAGGAGCGATTTCCCAGCTTTCGGCGGCTGCTAATTAGTTGCAGATGATGAGATAATTTATAAGAATTAGGAGTGATTTTCTTCATTGTGCTAATATCACTTGGCAATAAACCCGCGCTTTTCCAAGGGTGACTTTTCTCTAATGTAGGGATCAAGGCTAAAAATACAGACGTGTGTGTATATCAGTAGAGCGGGAGAACGTGCTTCTTAACCACATGCAAAGAGGTATTTCAGACATTCATTTGAACCATAAGAATGGATTCAAATTGAAATGCAAATTTCACTGTCACTTAGAGCAGTGTGTGGAAAAAATGCTTGATCGTGTCACCTTGGTGGCAGGGCAATAGGAAAACCCTCTCCAGCATGCCCTGGAAGGAAGTTTGAACGGGGAACAGACAGCTTGCCTTACGTGGCAGTTTTGGCAGTGAATCAGCAAAATGAAGGTGGCTTTTCATTCCCTTCCTCAGGAGTGACAGTGATTCATTGCCAGTTCATAGTCATGCAGGAGTAGCAACTCGTGGGGAGACTTACAAGAGAGTGTTTTGTCTCTTGTGGAGGGTGCCTGGGGCAACAGGATGCATGAATGAGAGGAAAAGGTGGAAGAGAGTGTCAGGGAAAGGCTCAGCAACAGTGCTGCTTATCCCAGGGGCTTTCCGTGGCAGTGGAGTCAAGATGCAACTCATCATCCCTGGGTTGCATGTCCTACCTAGCACGGGGTGGGACTCATTCCGCATGGAGGTGGGGTTAAGACATGGTGGGATTTGTTTCCCATGCCGCATCAGTGTTTGAAGGTGAATCCTGTGCTGTGGCATTGCTGCTGGACTTCTGTGCCTCTCATGAGCCTCAGGCATTGCTTGTTCCTTCAGCTGGCCTAAGAGTAAATCGAGCCCTCAAATGTGTGCATGTTTCTTGCTGGTCTAGTGAGAACTGAGAAACAGGAGCGTTGTTGCATTTGTTCAGAAAAAGACATTCATTAGCCTGAAGAATGAATTTTCCACCAGCTCAAAAGGCTTCCAGTGCTCCATCACATTCCTAATGATTTTGTCACGGTGTTAATCCCTCAGGTGAGTGGCAGCGTTTTGATATCAGCGAACAAATTGCGTTTCCACATAGATAACCCAATAGAGAGTCAAGCATGAAAGCAGAAAACAATTCATCAGCTCCTAATGGGGCCTGCAGGTTTCAAACAGGGCTGGATTCAGCTGTGTTGCAGAAGGGAGCCTGTGCCTGGAGCAGTCTCTGCGAGCCCTGGGTGTAGGGAGGAGAGTGTGTTTGCATGGTGCAGCGCACATAGGTAACCTCATCTGGCTTGCAGTGATGCCCAGGGTTGCTGTACAGCATTACCTACAGCAAGAGGCAATGTCTGTAATAGAGGGTTTGCAGAAGGGCAAATCATGAGCAGAATGGAGAAGGTGGAGAGGATCAGTTGCTTTGTGACTCTCTTGATAGGAGAACCAGAGAATACTCATGGGAGCCAGGATGAGAACAAGCAGCAGGATGCTGGTTTAGAGCAACAGGTGATTGATGTGTTGAGCTCAAAGGATTTTGTGGGTACAGAAAGTTTTCATAGATTTAAGGGGAAACTGGGCAAGCGCAGGGCAGAGAAAGGCACTTAGGAGTTATTAAATATATAAACAACATCAGTTTTAGAAGTTTCCTAACCTGAGAGTAGCTGAAGGCTGGGAGGCCATTAGCAGGAATTATTGGATGGACTTCGTGTTTGACAGTAACATTTGTTCCTGCGATCTAGATCTGAAGCAGAGGCACAGAGAAAATGGGAAGAATTGCCTGTAGCAAGCTCTCAAATTAGCACCTCTATCTCCCAGGTCCTGATCTTGTGGACTGTCCATCAAGACTGAAAGGTGCGCGAGTCATGTGGGCTGTTGCAGACTGATCTGGGAAGCTGGAGGAGGTATTTGCACAAGCCCAGCACTGGAAACTGCTGCTGGAAATTATTCCCTAGTTTTGAGGAAGCAAAATTGGTTTAAACCCAGGTTTATTTTATCTTGCATGAAACAGAACATCCTTCTCCTGTTTCCACAGCTGTACGTTCATTTCCACTTTTTAATGCCATCTTTAAATATCTGCTCTATCAATAAGTGATTCTCTCTTGCACTTTACAGTGGAGTTATCTTGCTCTCCCAATCTCTCCTACCCTCTCCATGCATCAGTTTTAGTTGCCACTTTTCTCAGAAAAGCATGTTGTGTTCTTTCAGCCTCTGTGCAGCTGTTTGATCCATAATTCTTTCCAGCATTTTATTAGCCTCCCTTGGATCCTTCCTAATTTAAACATCTTTGGGTTTATAGTTTTGGGCGTCTTGCTTTATCTCTCTGTATATACACAGAGCTGTGAGCGCAACCTCATTGAGACTCCATTAGGAGGATTTATATCCTGGCCTAATCTTATCTATGATGTGCCTTTGAATCTTTCCTTATTGCAAGTCCTTTTCTCATTCAGTCTCTCATACATCATCATGCAAAAACCCTGGCTAATGCCTGTCTCTGGCCTTGCTGAAATGAGGTGGATCTGAGTGACTGATCATGTGCTTAAAGGTGGGGCAGGGGCAAACAACTAATGCATGCATTGTTCCACCTTTCCAAAGAAGGATTTTGCATCAGGCTTCTGCAGGGAGGCAAGTTCATCTAGTCCAGAGAGGGAGATCTGCTGCGGATGGATTAGGAAGCCTTTTGTGGCAAGAGAAGCATGTGAATCATTGAACCACAGAATGGTTTGGGTTGGAAAGGACTTTAAGATTATTCAGTTCCAGTCCCCTGGCACGAGCAGGAGGACCTCACACTAGACAATATTACCCAAGGCTCTGTCCAGCCTGGCCTTGAACGCTGCCAATAGGGCATTTCCCATTTCTTTGGGCACCCTGTGCCAGTGCCTCAGCACCCTCAGAGTTAAGAACTTCTTCCTTATATCTAACCTGAACTTATCTTGTTTCAGTTTAAACCCATCACCCCTTGTCCTATTGCTACAGTCCCTGATGAAGAGTCCCTCCCCAGCATCCATGTGGGCCCTTCAGGTATTGGAAGCTGCTCTGAGGTCTCCACTTAGCCTTCTCTTCTCCAATGTGTGTGACTAGTGTTGTGATGTCAGGCTAGAACAGGTCAAGCTGCCATCTGTGGGCTTCAGCTGTGGCTGGACAAAGCAGAGGAGACGTAGAGAGCTAATGAGGAAGGAACCAGGTCATCTTATTAGCAAATGATGCTTGCAGAACGTCTCGGTCCTCTTGCCCTTCAGGTCAATAAAAGGAACACTTCTTATGGCTGAATCAGAGACTCCACAACTTCATTACATGTGTAAAATCAATCACCATTATCTAGCTCTCTTTCTATTGATCCATGCTTCAGCATGTCGACATGTTCTGGCAGATGGGTATGAGCAGAGAATGGTCTGCTTCATATGTCTACGTGCCATTTTGCTGAGGTCCATCAGAGGACACCCTGAACAAAGTGGTCTTTTGCAGATGGGTCAGACCTATCTTGGGTCTTCCATCTGGGCTCTCTGCAGATGACTTTGCCATGTCAGCACATTGATGAGCTGCTGGTCAGAAGGTGTATTGGAGCAAAGAGGCCACGAGCTATGCAGAAGGGTCAGTTTGCAATGTAAAAAGCAATGCAGCCTTGTGAGAAGGGTTACTGAGGGGAATTTGTAGCTTCTGGACTGCTGCTGGGAGCCTTGGATGTAAATGACAACGCAGCTAATAAGGTCTAATTGGCTATTAAAGGAGGAAGTGGCCCTGGAGATGCTAAGGGCCAATTAACCCTGGGAGCTGGGAGCGTGACACTGTATTGCTGTGCAGTGATGTGTGCATGAGGCTTTCATAAATGGATATAGAAAAAGAGCAGTGGAGGTCCTTACAAAAATCCTTTTGAAATAGCTCAGGATACTTCAGCCATACAGCAAGTTAAGTGTTCACTTACCTTTGTAGCAGACTGGAGGCTGGATTTGTGGCTGACTAGCTTAGATACACCCAGAGCAGATCTTACAGAAACCCTATAGGGATCAAAGGGGCCCTAGTGGGATGAAACATCTCAGGCGGCTTTTTGTTTAACTGTCTGCTTCGCTCTTAGGAACTAAAAGCTGTATCAGGTGGGACAGATCCAGAGGGAAGCCTTATTCCTGCCTGTTGGA
The DNA here is from genome assembly GCA_039877255.1 of Loriculus beryllinus. Lineage (NCBI taxonomy): Eukaryota > Metazoa > Chordata > Aves > Psittaciformes > Psittacidae > Loriculus > Loriculus beryllinus. Next base: position 58,535 of record JBCJKH010076075.1, on the reverse strand, counting down.
GTGTGTTACTGGCTGTAGGAGAATGCGGCAGGCTGTAATTGAGGCTGGTGCTCAGTTAAACCAGGTACACGATGACCAGGCACAGCCATGGAGCAGTTGGAGGATAGCCACACGGCTGGGGGCCAGCAGGAAGGCATGTCTGCTCTGAGAGCAGATGGGCCTTGGGAAGCTGAGACTGCTTCTTGAGGAACCCAGTCCAAAGCAACAGAGGACTGTGGGCGGCTCAATCAATCATTCTGCATCAAAACCTCTTCTGAGATCAGGGCTGGTGTTTTGACACAGACTTGTCACTGATTTGAATAAACAAATTGTGTCTAATGGCTTTGTCCTCTAATTAATGCCAGCACCTTCTTATTAAAGGCAAATTAAGATATTTATTGTTGCAAAACAAGCTACCTATTTTCAGAGTCTATTTCTCTGCTTAGGAATGTGCAGACAAAACCCGGGATTAGGTGGATTTGACTAGGAATTGGGACCAGACAGTCTGCGCGTCATGTGGGCTGTGTGGCATACGTTGGAGTCTCTTGCTTTCCAAATCCTTATTGCGTGAAGCTGGTTTTGTGTGTTATTGTTGTGCTGGTGATCTCGCTCTTGTTTCTCTTCCTCCTATTGATTTTATTATCTCTGATTTCTGCATTTTTGCTGCTCTGAACTTTGGCGATTCTGTACTCCAGGGAGCTCGGTCGAGGAGGAGTTGAGTTTGACGCTAGGGCTTAGCTCATGGATTTGGAGGAATGGTGAGATTGATATTGTTTGTCTTCTGCTTGGCTCTTTGCAAAGTAGAAAGAAGAGGATTGTGACTTTAGGGTCTATCCTCCAGTAGCTCACTCGTGGTTTGATGTGTTCCAGTTGAAGAAGTAAGATTGATATACTGCCAACAGCGCAGTTCTCACTGTAGTTTTCCATGAAAAGCAGAGCTAAGCATAAGAAAAGAGTTGCTGTCCTCATTTCCTGATGATCCCCAAGGACATTTCTCTCTTGAGTTCGGGAAGCAGAAGTAAATATCTAGTGCCAGCCTCAGCAGATAGACAAAACTGGTTAGCTTCTTTAAACTGAAGCATCTTTTAGTCTGTCTGGGTGATGAGACTCCTATTGACAATCTCTGGTTTATCTGCTCGCTGACTGGGGAGTGAGCTGACCTGGGCTGGAATTCCCATTCAGAAGAGCCAGCAAGATCCACTGCAGCCATCAGAGCAGGGACCAGCCCTACCGGGCTGAGTCCTGCCATGACACTTGTGCTTTGGGGAGACAGAGAGGGGTTTTGGAGCTTGCTTTTTATCTTGACTCGGGTTCAAAGGAGACAAAAGCTTCTTTAAGCCACATAGCCTGAAGCTCTGTGCTGAAATAATTTCTGTTACCTTTTATCTGCCTCAAAGGAACACTTGAAAAAAATCACCCTGCCCATAGTGGGTAACCTGATGAGTCTAATTTGATGGTATGAAAACACAGCCACTTGGAGCTTTCCAATCCATGTTCTGGCTAATTAGATATACTTCCCCTGCTAGCTTCTGCCCGCTGTGCAGTGTTGCGTGTGCTCAAACACCCTAGCAAGTGTCTGTATGTGTACATTTTGGTTAATATGTTTGTGGAGGTAGGAGTTGATGTTCTTAATTGCCAAGCCAACAGAAAACAGGATGTTCCATCTCCAGCTGTAGAGACAGCATGTCTTTCGCTGGTTCTGCAGTCTTTGACAGCCCACAAACAGCAGTGTTGCGGGGTAACATCCTGGTCTGCCGCTCTCTTTTGGCTTGCTCTTGTGTTTGTTTTGGTAAGCTATGTTTGCAGGCAGCATTGGAGAGGCTTTTGGAGGAGGAAGGATAATGTTCTCTAAGGGGAGCTCGCTGTGGGTGGTAGGAGACTGGAGGGACAGAGTGAGGATGTGAGAATGGCAGGACTCCAGGGCTTGTGCCTGAGCAGCAGACACACAGCAGCTCTGGGTCACTGCCACTTCCAATCAGTAGGCAGAGGGGATGATGGCATCCCATCTGCAGGAGATGAGGCTGTGCACTTGAGGAGACCACACTGGAAGCGTTGCCATAACTGTGATGCCGTTGCCTCTGACCCTCCCAGTGTTTGCATTTACAGTTGTCAGGGTGCATTGTGTACAGCACAGAGATGGAATTGACCTGAATGGTTTGTGTATGTGTGGTGCAGCATGGGCTGAAAGAGAGCTGGGCAATGGGTATGTCTGGTGGGTCTGGGCATCTAAGTAACACTTCCATGCCTAGGACTGACACTGTGGTGCCTTTCCATCAGCACTAAATCGCTTTTGAAAATGGACTTTGTTAGAGGCTTGCTTGTGGAGAAAGGAGGACTGGTTTTTCTTAGATGACAAAGCTCCTAAGAGCTGGTTTCCTTAAGGATGGAAAATATTCTCTGTGGCTCAATGCTAGAGGGAGAAGACAGGGCCTCCAAGCACTGAATTTACACCCAACAACGGATTGTTTCACGTCCACCTCCAGATGCCCCTCCCAATGTGGGTCCTGTCTACACACACATCTAGCACAGACATCAGCCTTGGGGAAAAGGCACAGCAATTCAACAGGGTCTGGCTGAGGTTTTCACCCAGGCAGGAAATAAATTGGCTGCTCCTGCTGTTCTCTTTGCTAAATTGGCAGTACCTGGAATAAGGCCAGCTTGCTCTGGGAGACACCTATTGCTTCTCCAGGGAAATCTCAGAAGGGACCTGGGGAACAAGATTGGCTTGTGGTTGTAGTAAGCAGCGGGATCTTGTAAAGGTTAATTGCATCCAGCTGATGTGCTACTGAAAAACAGCTTTTTGGGATGAAAAAACATTATCAAACTGAATCCCTGGTGTTGCAATAGGCTCTGCCCTAGACGTGCACACATTCCTGCCTCTCCCTCTCTGCTGGGCTAAGTGTGCACATCATTTAGATGGCTAGGCAGCAGTTTACGACAACAGTCTCATACATGCTCATATTCTGCTAGGAGTAAGCATTCGTATTCTGATAGGCCAAAGAACATCATCAGTTGTGCCTCTAATGGCCAAGCACATGTTGCAGATTTTGGCTTAAATGAAATCTGATGCGTTCAAAAGCTGCACAAATCTCTTAAAGAAAATGAGGCCTTAGCAGGAAGTCTGAAACCAAACAGGAGACTCTTTATTGACCATCAGATGCTGGTTTCCAAAGGATACTGCAGGTGGCTGTTTCTAGGTAGTAAACCATGTAGGGTTAGTCTGTATGTGGTTTTTTTCAGACAGTTAAGAAACCAATAAAGTTAAATTGGTAGAACTGTCTAATGTGATTACTGCAAGATGGGGATAAATGTGGTTTCATTAGATCTTGTTTTGAAGTGGGAGACTGTCATTTTCTGATGGAAAGCTAAGATGACAGGGAGTATTGGTATTTGAAGTGCCTTTTTAAAGGATGACCTGCTCTGTCTTTTTGACATCAAACATATGTATGCAGAAAGAGAGCACTGGTTTATATATTTTTTGGCACAGCAAAAAATGGAAAACTCCATTTTTAGTCTGAAGTTTTCTACCAAAGAATTTCATGAGAGAGGGAAAAATAACTCCTGATAAAAATGCTTGAACATGATGTTTATAGCAGGGTTTGTTTGCAAAACCTGGTCTTGAACTGAGACCTCAGTTATGTGCAAGCACCTCCTACACAGTGGCCCCTGTGAACCCCAGGTATAGTTCCAGCTGTGGAAGGATAAGCTGTATGGTGGTCTTTGAGGTGCTCAAAGAGTGTGAATCCACCAATGAGGGATATAGAGGCTCATGCATACAGGGTATCCCAAGCCACATACTCTTAATTGCAGGTTTTAGTTTTGGTGGAAGCTCCTGCATTGGTGGCATGTGTAGGTCAAGCATCTGATGTTCCTATCTTTGAGGTTTCAGGATTTAGGGAGATAGAGGCTATGTCCTGGGATAACTCCAGTCATTGCCCATCTTGGAACAAGGATTCCGAGTTGTAAAGATGGGTTCCTCTAGTGCTGGTGGTCTCCTTGCTAGCAATAAACAGATCTTGCTCGTTGGAGCCAATGTCTACCTGCCTTATCTCTTTTAGGGACACGGCTCACAGCTGATGCTCTGCTCCAGTCTGGTTTCTTTGCCTCCTGGCTCTAATCTCGCTGTTGTTTGTTAAATGATTCACAGGGACTTCCCACTGTCCCTGGGATGTTAATGGAAAGATTTCCAGCCTTCAAAATTCCTTTTGCGCTGTTGGTCTTCTGCAAGAAGCGACAAAGTAGATTGGTGTTTATGGTATTAATCCCCTGATATCTCCAGGAGACCAGCACCAGAGCAATGCACAGATTGATTTTTCCTGGTGGTCACAAAGAAGATATGCAATGTCTGATGCCCTCTGGTCAGGAGATGAAATTTGAGAGGGCGTGGATAGAAAAGCACCAAGGAGGATGGGAGAGAAAAAGGATGGCCCAGATCCCATTATAACAAAGATGATATGCCACCGAATGAGTAATGCTGATGGAAAACATAGCAAATGATTAATGCTGCAGCCAGGGTAATTGTTGGGAGGACTGGCATTTCTGGTATGAAAAGATTTAGAAGTGAGCTTTCAGTAAATAAAGGAGAAATTGGCCCTGAACTTCAGGGCTAAGATTTAGCAGCTGAAATTGAAATAAAGAAGGGGGGGAAGGATGTTGGTTTATGTACTTGAAGGAAAGAAAAGAGTTTTTCGAGCTGCATTTCACTTAATTAAATGCCAACAGGAAGGTCTGGACTGGAAATCCTTATGCCATAGAACTCACTGAGGCTGCTTATGGCAACCTGGCCATCAAACTGTCCCCTGTAGAGCAAACAGGGACCTTGCGTATATAATTGTCATGTCAGTCCCCCTTCTTGTGCTGTTATAAGCATTAAGGAATTCACTCTTTGGGCAATCTCTGGTGTAACCGCTGGTGCAAAATTGCTTATGCAAGGCTGTCTGGAGTTCTCTGTGTATGTGGTGGTAGCAGCCACAGCTTTTCTGAGCAGTGGATGCTTCTGTGGATCTAGGATTAGTTCATTTCCTTCATGGATGCTGGGTAGCCAAGGCAAGGTAGAAATCCCTTTGTGATGGGCTGACTTCATTGCAGTCCATAACTTGGATTTGAGGCTGTCGGAAGAGCCAGTTTGTGTACACTAATGATCTTATTTCTCTCTATCCATCTCATGATCTTTCTGTTTTTTTCTTCAGCAGTACCTTTTCCACTTGGTTAAATCAAAGTGCAAAGCTCTGGTTATTTGAGTTAGTGACCCTCAAGATAATTAAGACCAGGGCAGATGGGATACCATCAAGCATCAGCTTTTGATGCTTGTTCTTTAGGGGTTTTACCCATTATGTGTGTGGATAGGTGCAGAAGACCAGGTTCATTAATGGGAGCAGAGCAAAGGCAAGCCATGTTCTAATAAGCTGCTGTTTGGGGCTTTTATAATGGCCTCTGGAGCTGCTTGTGGCTTTCAGGGTGTTGGAGGGGTCACCCTTTTCTTCCTCGTTTCTCCCTGGATAACTCTGGTGAGGATCAAGAAAGCAGTTTGATGTGCAGGACAAAAGTCTGGAAGTGGACTCACAGGTTCAGATTCCAGCTGTGCCTCATGCTTTTGTTGGGACTGGGCTGTCTCTTCCCAGCCATGCAAAGATCAGAGTTATCGGGGGCCTGATACCAGGAGCTCAGGGGTACCTTGGGTATGCAGAAGCTGTCAGAACAAGAGGGGAAGCAGATGCTCTGTTTGCACCCTCTGTCCCTCTCTGCCCGCAGTGGGAAGGACAGCATTCCCAGAAGAGCTGGCAGGATGCCTGTACCGCTCTGCCTTTGGCAGCGCACAGGTTAGGAGTGTGTTATGGGAACCCATGAGCGTGGAGCTGAGCTCCAGGCTGCTGATGCTATGATGAATACTGCAGCAGGGCTTCTTGTATGGAGGGGAGCCTTTACTCTGGAGACATTAAACATTAATAGCAGCTATAGAGACACAGATAAATAAAAACAAGTTATAAATTGTTCATTCTGAGGGCATCGCTGTTAACACTGGCAAACTCATGTTACAGCCAGCTTGGGAACATGGGCCAAAGGCTGGTACCACGTTTAAATCCCTGGATTTCTACCTGTCTTTAGAGTTCCTGACTGTTTGCCCAGCTCTGCCCTGCAGAAAAAACCTTCCTAACCGCAATCAGGCCCCTGCTGCAAAGTGGCAAGGTCTTTAACCTGACACTAATGCTCATACTTGCTCTGAGCTTCCCTGGAGGCTGCCATCTGCACATTGTGTTTTCTCATTCTGCTTCAGCACATCTGCTCTATTCAGGAGTTTGTTCTTTAAGTTCCTAGGTAGCCGAAAACCTATCTTCAGAAATCAGCTACTTTTAGCCTTGTATCTTGCCAGGTCATTATAAACTATCCAGGCAGGATCCTGTCAGTGCATCAGCATGGGGCAGGACAGCCCAGTGCTGCTGGAGATGGCAGGGATGCTTTGGTAGGATGAGACCTGCCATGGGCTGGTCTCAGCTGGTGCTAAGAAATGCTGTGTTGGTGGAGCCGTAGGTGTTCAGTTCTCTCTATGGGCCATCTACGACCAATGAATGTTTGTGTTAGTTCACGAATCTGACAGGATTTTGCATGTTTAAACCTTATTGTTTAATGCTAGAAATGCTTCAGGCTCTTGTGATGATAATAATAACTGTGTAGGTTGGATGGTCAGCACAATTCCAGGAGCTGGGCATATAGGAAAAACAGTAAATGTTTCCAGTGTAAACTGAGAATCAGTAACAAACATTTTTTACCACTTAGATTAAAAAGCTTTCAGACGAGAAATGGTTGTAAACTCATATTTGGGTAATGCAAAGTACTATTGACTGAATTCAAAGTGCAATCATTTATAACATGTCATATCAACTTTTCTACTGTAATTTGTAATGAATTCTTCTTCCCAAGGGATAGGAACATGAGAGGCTGTAGCTGGTTGATGTATCATGCTGGGAGCAACTGTTTTGGCATTTTGTATGGTTCTGGGTTCACTTTTGGCTGCACCTCATTTAGGGAGGACCACTGTGACCTGGGATATGCAGGGATATCAGATGCACATGAGCCTTTGGGTCAACCTGCCAGTCTGTAAAGTGCTTAAGATGCTTCTTTGAACAAGCAGGTCTAGAAACTTCTTGTTGATGAATGCAGGGGTTGGAGGGAGGGTTCTAATCTAGCTCCTTCTGTAAATAAGGTGATGAAGCACTAATTGTGGGGAAACCACTTGAGCAATGCCGTTATCATCTCACTGGGGCACTTGGGAAACTCCAGTGAAGCAGAACCATGGAGCTGACCAGCTGTTGGCACACGGAGCAACAATCAGAGAAACTAATGGAAAAGGAAACAAGACCCATCCAATGGCTGCAGAATGGAAAGAGCAATAAAATGAGCCCTGCTCCGCCATCCAAAAGCTGACCAGCGGGGTTTAAAATCCCCTCTTAATAATGTATGCAGCAGCAAGTAAAATCAGATTGGGAATCTCAGGGTTTAATATTGAGGAAAAAATGAGGCAAACAAATCTTTGTTTCAAAATTTGCTCCCCTTGTAGAAGACCTGTATTAAGCTTCTTTTTTAATACCATAGGGACAAACACATACTTCAATCATTGGATTTTTAGCATGGCCAGGCTCAATATATGAGGGTGGTGTTTATTCAGACCTTTTCAAACATTAACAGATGGTGAAGAGAAGATACGGAGTCTTCTAGTTCAAGATTTAATCAGTTTTTTTACCCAAAGTCCTTATGCTGCTTAGCTAAAGCCCTGGCAAAATCTGTACACTCTACTGGAGAATAGATCAATGGTACTATTTACCTATCTGAGTAATCTATACAGTAAGTATATGATTAACACTTTGCTAATCAAACTATGGTTAAAAGTAGCCTGCAGAACTCTGTCATAACTGACTATCTGTCCTCAAAGCCTGTAGCTATTGACCTGAGTATTTTCACAGAATATGAAGTGTACTTTCTAGCCCTTTCTTTACACATGGTTGATAATTCACAGTGATGAATCCTACCCTGTGTGTCTAGCCTTTTTGGGAAAGCTTCCGTAATTAGCTCAGTAAAGTAACATTTCATCTTCTGTTTGATGGAGCTGGTATGTAACTGAGTCACTTGGCCCTTGCTGAGGACAGCTTTGGCCATTGGGACAAAGCTTGGTTGTTAGGTGATGGTAACACAAAGCTGGGGGGCAGTGAGCTCCCCAGGTTCATGCATTGCTGTGGCCCTGGTTGTGTGGCAGGTGTCTGACCATCCTTCCTTCGTGAGCTCCGTGGCAGCTTCCTGCTCATTTCCATGCATGCCATTGCAGCTCACGGAGCCCCACATTGTAACTGATGAAGACAGATGAGTGTTTTACAGAATTGGATGGCACGCTTAGAGAATGGCCCTTGTTGCTTCTATTTGTGTTGTTAATCCACTCTTCTGTGATAATTGGTGATTGTACAAGCTCCCTCTCATCTTTTCTGGTTAGAACCCTTGAATGGAGTTTGTGTGATTTATGGCAGTGGCACTAAAAAGGAAATTGAGATTGCTGCAACAGTTTCTTGAAGAAATCCTGAAGGATACTTTTTTTTTGGGGGGGGAATGAAGGGTACAAACAGGCTGCAGTTAAATACCTTACTTGATTTCCCCCTTGCTCCCTGGGATGCTGGCAGAAACGTCTGGGGGTTGCCTGTGTAGAACACATGCCTCCCCCACTCCAGAGAGACACATAACCACCACCTCCTGCACAATATGAAACTGTCTTTTCTTCAATGAGACAGCTTAAAAGGGGAAGAAATATATGGAGCCAAGTGTTTGGCTAATGCTTGCTTTCAATGCGCCGAGACTTGCTATCATTATTTCTTCCAAGATGGCTTTTTGGTGGCATGGCTGGGAGATGGATAGAGCTATTGTGCACATGGGGATGGGAGATCAGCAGCGTGGAGTCAGAGGGAGAGGGCTGTGAATCTTTTGGAAGTGTATTTCAGCCAAGATCCTGTATAGGCAACAGATGTTGTACTGGTTTAACGATGGATTTTTATAAGTCCATTTCACCCTTGCTTGAATCTGTTGGTAAATTGCTGTTCGTTATAGCCACTGTGGTAACATGTGATTAGCCCCATTTACTGGTAGATGCTGCACAAATCCAGGCAGGAAGGGAAACACAAGTTCTTAATATCAAACCGTGAGGCGCCAACCCAGTTAGAGTCAGGTGGAGTCAAGCATTCATGCCAGCTCATGGCTTTGAGCTATTTGTTTTGACTCTGGCCATTGCAGTGGAGTTATAGGGACAGAGCTGAAGAAGTCTTTGACATTTTCAGGCTCCCTTGAGAGCTCTGGGATCACTTTTCTGTGTACTCGGTGTTAGCTGGCTCAAGTTATTTGTGCTTTAGTTGACCTTTCTAGGAGTTTAATCTACCCAGCCTTTTCTATTGGAGCTCAGCTATTGATGCCCCACTACATCGCGTCCGTAACTGGGGTGCCCCGTGCTGCCCAGGAGCCGCAAAGGCTGTGGTCTGATCTGCTTTGACTTAAGAAGGTGGTGGGACAGCTACTCTGGCTTCTGTGCTTCCTCCCTCTTCTTCCTCCTGCGAGGCTGATGATGATGCCACTGAGGAATAGAGGAAATTAAAGAAAAAATTAGATTCAAGAGATTAGAAACACTCTCTGTGTGTTTTGTGATCAATCCACATATAATTGAGGTAGCGGAACAAGGAGAAAGCTGAGCTAGAAAAACCTCTATTCTTCTCCCCTTTCCCTCTCAGGGACCAGAGTCAAGAAGACTCCATCAGCCAACAGAACAGGCTTGTTAAAAATCATTGTGTGAACGTTGCAAGCTTCCAGTGAAAACAAGTACATTAACGATAGCCATGCCTGGAGTCTGAATTATAGTCATGCCGTTTGTCTTAGTTATTGCAACATATAACCTGGTACAGAGATTCGCTGAAGGGATAGTAAAGTTTGTGTAAAAAGAGCTCAAAACGAAACAGAAAAGGGTTTTATGAATGATAACTAAATTGACTCTGGCTGAGAAGGGGGGCACGTGGGAGGGATGCTGTGGTTGTCAGGTCTGTAGCAATGCAGATGCTTTTGCTTCTTCCTCTGCTTCTGAAACAACTTGTTTGTACCACTGAGAAGTCACAGTCCCCTTTGCTGTTCCAAGCTGAGCTGTATCCCCGCACACTTGGAGCCATTGATAAACAGCCTGCTCAATGCATCTGGCTTCCAGAGCATGGGTGAAATGGCAGTGATGCCTCTCCTTGAAGCAGCCGGGACAAGTCCTTGTGCTCATCCTGTGCCCCACAGTTGTGTACCCGAAATCAAGTTGCTATCACTCAGCATCGTAGGTCACTGTCTGCTTCCTGTAGGATGCAAAGACCGGCTGGAGCTGTACTGAGAGGCAGCAGGCGAGGTGTGGAGGAGGAGGGAAGCTAGAGGCAGGGCTAAGCATTGACATCTGCAAAGCGGATTCATTCAGGCGGTGATGCCAAGAGGTAGGGTCACTGCTGCCGAGCCTCTCTTGCCCTGGTGCTTGCTGGGCTGAGTGTGTCGTGCCTGATGGGGGGGATGGAGGAGCAGGTTTTCAATGAGGGCATCAATGAAACAGAAGGCTGGAAGCCCCAGTCATCCTCCCCTCTCTGCTTTGCAGCAGGTCAGGGAGCAGTGAGCACTATCAGAAAGCTGCCTGCACATGGGCTTTTACTGTGCCAGAGCATATGGAGGAGCAGTCAAACGCTATCCAGCAGCAGAGGAAATTAAAAATGTGGCATGCAGTCAAGGAGCAATGGCTCTGGCGTGAGGGACAGCCAAGCCCGTACTGATGCTTCCTGATCTCCTGTACCAAAGCAGCACCTTCAGGGCTGTGCCAGCGTGGGGCACGGGGAGGTGATACTGTTGGGACATCACACTGATGCCAGGGCTAGCCCTCTAGCTCAGCTGGAAGTGATGCAGTGGGATGCTCTGGTTTGTGCTGGGGGTTTGCCCTGTCTGAGGGTAAGGCAAGCTTTCAGGACATCCAGCTTCCTGCTGTTTATTGCTGGTGAGCAAACTCATGTCATGCAGGTGCACAGGCAGCCTGTCTGCGTCTTTCTGAGTGGTTAATAAGTGGTACCATGCTCTTGCAGCACCTCAGGGGACTGTGTTTCCCAGCATCTTTTTGCTTTTTAATACCATTTTGCTTCTTTTAACCCATTTCTAAGGTAAGTGTTGAACTCCCATTTTTTTTTTGGTAGACCACTAGACCTGTTGCTATGGGTTTATTTTAAATGGTAAATAATTTCCTTGTTTGGAGTGTTCTTTTGTACATGAAGTTCCTGCATAAAAGCATGGTTTGATTGATGTTGACTGAGAGTCAAGCTTTGCTCTGGTGTTCCTGCAACTTGGTCTGCCTCCAGTGGAAACTAGAAGCAGCATAAGCAGCCGGTCCAGATTCAGTGCGAGAGGTGACTTAGGATGAAAGTGGTGCATTTGTAAAAGGAGGGGTGGCTTTAAGGAAAAAACATCAGTTTAAATTCACTGCCTGCCCTCGCCATCATTTCTGCTTTCAGGAGTTGTGTTTAACGGAAGCCAGGGTGGCTTTTGACAGTGAGAAAAGGATTTCAATGGTGTCAGCAGTGGTTGTGAGGATAAAAGCAGCATTAATCCTCTGGTGACAGCATCTCCAGCTAGGGTGTTAGTCCCACCTAAGTCCTAATGTATACGTAAGCCTGAGACCGCTTCTCTAGTGAAGCCCTAGAGTCAGCACCATTCTTTGGCTGGTTGGGATTCAGAGATGGAGATCTGGTCCAGGCCAAGTGCAGAGCAGTGTCTGTAACTGCACCTATAAGGAAAAGCATTTTCATTTCATTATTGTTGGGCTAATTACATTTGACAGTTGTAGTCCTGCTCCAAAAATCAATAAAGAATGAAGTTTTGTTAGGCTGTATTTGAGAGAAGGCACATTTCTAGTCTTTCCTTGCTCCTGCAGCAAATGATAGTAATAACAAATCCATATTTCTGCTCCTCGTGTTTTCTGTTATATAGATCTCTTTACTGTGATTACATGAGGAGCAAACAATGTAGTGTTCTTTCTTTCTTTTCTTCAATCTTTTCTAAATTAACCTTATTGACTCCAGTATTGCAAACATTGTTCTGGATGCTGGGTTGTGTGGGAGGCTGCCTGAGCCTTACAAGGGGAGCAGAGCTGTAGTGGCAGATAATAGCGCTCTGCTGTGCCTGTTGCCTTTTCCATGAATGGATTTTTGTGCCATCTTGGTGCATTTTCATACATGGGAGCAAAGTGTCTTCACCACCATCAGGAAGATTTTTGCCCTCTTACAATCAGAGCATCCAGCTTGGTTGGTACTGGCTGATAGTGGATGGCTGTGCCTTTGCCCTGTCTGCTCCTCAGGGCTGTCCCTGGTGCAGAGCTGAAGCTGTGCTGAAGCATAGTAGGGCATGTGATTCTTCTTCTTCTCCCCTTTAAGTAAGCAATATATATTCAAGACTAAAATTAAAGATGCACAGGAAATGAAATTGCTCACATTGCTTCTCCTTGGTGGGGAAATGATTTCCATCCCTGCTAATGGAGGAGAGGGGTCCTGATCTTGGGTCTGAGGTGGGGGCATAGAATTAAGCAGCAGCCACAAAAATGAAAGGAGAGAATTTAACTAAGTGAAGTCAGGGAAAGCCTCTGAAGGTGTTTGCTAAAAACAGATGGATCCTAAATCATCCTTTCCCTGTCCCAGCTTGCCCACGCTCCCAGGGTGGAGCTGGCATTCCAAGTGTCT
>JBCJKH010076075.1:25677-40087 GCA_039877255.1 Loriculus beryllinus | reverse complement strand
CCTTAGCTCAAGGCCCCCAGCCGATAAACACTAACACAAAAAATACCAGCTGTAAGTAAGGTATGACGTGCTGAAACTCAGAGATCAAGAGCAACAACTTTGGGAGCTAATAAATCAGCATTATGAGGAGAGACAGAACACCTGACCAAAGCTAGCCAAAGAGTTATTCCATACCACAGCACATCATGCCTGGGGAGGTAATGGGGAGTTACCCGGAAGGGCACACACATAAGAGACTTATTTTTGGGAATAAAATGACAAGATGGATGTAGACAGATCATATAAATAAATCACATACATTCCCATCTTGGGATGTGCAAGTGGCCTCTGGCAGGAGTAGCCACTCCAATCCACTCCATCCATGTGTGGTCATGCAAGAGGGTAATGGGCCATGTACCACAAGGATTGTCCTGGCACATCAGCTCAAGCCAAGAGGCTGTTTCTGTGTTTGGGTATAGCGAAGGTGAACAGGCTGTGCTCCGCAGGCAAAAAATCTCTTTAGCACAAAGCATGAGCCCAGTTCTTTATCAGGAATCAGGATGAATGATTCACGAGGAGGGGTTAGGATGGATCCACGGAAGGAGGATGATGATGATATTCTCCATGTGGTCAAAATATAACAGTGATATCTAATTTTTAGTCACTGCTGGATTTGTGAGCAGGTGTGATGGATGAGCCTGAGCAAACCATAGCTTCCCAAGCTGGCTTTTCACTTCAGAGCAACTAGGCCACTCTCTGAAATACTAGAGCTGTGTGTAACTTCTTTGGCTGTGGGAAGGAGGAGAAGAAAGTTGAAAAACAGGGGAGAAAGGATCTGTCCTGTTTTCATAACACTTGGATTAGAGTAACTGTTGGACCTGAGCTTCAATTCATCCTGGTTAAGAGGAGTGCTTGAGTGGGAATTTTATCTCTAAACCTCAAGCCTTATGGAGTGAACTCTCTCATAAGGGCCAGAGGTTTTCCTCTTGAAGTCTGCGTGCAAGACATTAGCTTGAGCATGGAGACTTGGATTGTGATGCACAAAGTGGCAAGTAGTGAGTGATGAGGAGGGGAGGTCTGGGTATTTGATGGTGAGACAGCAGTTTGCTGAGCGTGGACATCTCTCACATGGCAAGAGGCTGGGGAGGATGAGAAAGCAGCCCTGTTTCTCCAGGCAAGTTCTGCTAGCTGGGATAATGAAAAAGAATTGCATCTACAAGGGCAGCTGACACAGCTCGCTATCTCCAAGATGTTTCAGTGTTGTGTTAAGACACCTTTTACAGACTTTGAGAGCTAGAGGGAATGTGGTGCTGCCTGCGGCTGGCAACCCTAACTCTTGATGTGACAGCAGCAAGAGCAGATCCCCAGCAGAGAAGCCTAGGCCACCCACTGAAATACAAGCTGGTCTCAGCCTTCTCACAGTGAGAGGGTGCCTTGGCAATGTTCCCCTTGTCCTGCCCTCCCCTCCAGTGTGTGCTTGGGTTCCTAAGTGGATTGAGCTCTTGCAGGTATCCTCATTAAGGTGGTTGGAAGTAGGAGGATTTAATGATATGAACCATGACTTTAATTAATCACCATAAATGTTGCTTATTTATTTAATTAAGCTTATCACTGTGAACCCGATCCAGTTCCTTGCTGCATTAATGTAACTAATTCAGTAACCTCTTCAAGAAGCATCATAACAAACTACAGGGGATGTAATTCACTCCGCTCATCCTCTGCTTTACAAGTGGGGCTGGTTCTGGTATGCCTCATTCATGACCCAGCGCTGGCATTGACTCCTCTCTGATCCCACCAGCTGCTCCCGTGTTAGCGCGCTGCTTCTTCCATCACGCTTAGCGTCTGGGAGCCTGGAATAGCTTTTTCTTTGGGTTTCTTTGACCTTGTTCACTAAGTATTTTTGTGTCTGATTTAATCTAGTCGTAAGCAGAGGAGCTTTTTCTTTATCCTTGCCTTTTGCTGTTTTTTATTCCTTTTCAGTTGCCCGTTCCCGTTTATGTAGCATGTTTAAAACTCTTCCACATTGCACAGATACAGGGGAATCTGTAATGAGCTCCCAAGCTGAAAGCTTCTGTTGTTTGCCTAAGAGTTGTTCTTTACCTACATTGAAAAGCATTGCATGAGAAACCTCAGAGATTCTTTGAGAGATGTTTGAATAACTTCTAAGGGTTTTGTCATTGTTTTCTGTTGTACCAAGGATTCTTTAGGCAGTGTTTATCGCCCTACACAGGGATGGTCTGCAGAGGATGCTAAGACAAATTGCCTTGAGCAGGGATGTCACTGTGCCACCGCTTCAGTTGCTTAGTTCTCTGTAGATCCCTTATCTTAAAGTTATCTAACAACAAAGTGTTGCTGCTTCTTTTTCCAAATGAGAGCACGCACATGAAAGTTTAATATACTGTAACTGCTGTGTGTTACCTTCAGATCTTAATTCATTTCAGCTTTCTGGAGTATCTGCATGTTGCTTGACCTCTTCAAAATGGAGCAGGTGGTCCATTTGCTTCATGGAGGTATTGTGAGGATGAATACCTGAGAAACTCACAGGTTGCATTAGAGACAGTGTTTGCAAGAGATGCCGAAGGGCTAAGTGTTCAGGGCAGAAGATGAGCCTCTGGAAACCTTGATGTGGCTGAGCTGGTTCAGCTCTAAGTCTCTCAGAGGTTGTGCTTGGACACTGAAGTTCTGTGGTCATGGATTCAGTGCAAGGCAGGTGGGCACAGGTGCTGATTTGGGGTTGAACAGGAGCCACTCTGTACACAAGCAAAGGAAGAAAAAGCACTTTTTTTCAGGCGACACAGCATCATTTTCTTAGCAATCAAGTTTACAAACTGAGATTAAATAAATTAGCAGTTTGCTGCTGAAATGGGTGGAAAAGGAGTGAAAATCATGTCAGAGTCCAGGGAATAGAAGCTACCTGGCTTGTTTTCCCATCCAAAAACCAGGAGAAGAAGTCATGGAGGGGGGCAGAAGAGAGGAAATGCAGTGAGCAGAGCATGCTACAGAGGAAAGGCAGGAAGACATTAAAGTAGCCTATTAAATTGCTGAAGGCTGAGTGGCAAAAAATACATAACTAGAGGCTGTGTAGATGGATGGATATTGGATTTGAAGGGCTGCCACATCTGGTGTGGCAGCTCTTTAGCATCTCATTTCAGTGTGACTCAGCAGGAAAAGTTGTTTGTTCTAACAGTAAAGCAAAGAGATGCAAACAGTCCCCAGGCACATCAGCAAAGGGCTCAAGTGTCACTGGTTCATAATTGGATCAAACTTTTCCATGTAGTTTAATACCACTGGATCTTCTGCAACAGGGGTGAGGTTTCCAGTGTCACTTTGTTCTGCCCTTGTTCATCACTCAGCTTCTCTGTGATCACTTCCTACTCTTAGCCATACTGCCTTTACTTGCACATCTGTGCACCACATCTGGGCAGTGTGGGGATAGGGAGGTGTTTCTAGGTAGTGAGATTTTCTATGGAGAGGGTGCATAGAGAGCAGGGACACTAAAGGCCAGCTTGATAGGGGCAAATTATTACCTAATTTAGGTGCTCTGAATCGCCCTCTGGAGCTTCTGATCCTTTCCACTGGCTATGCAAACCCTGAATGTAGTTTGAATCTTCCATCCAGGCTGTGCTCAGCCTTGTAGCATTGACCCTGGCTGCCTTTTACCTTCATACATGTTTCTTTAAACATGCTGCTCTTTCTAGAGATGCTCTCTTAATAGTGCTTACTTAGTGATGCACTTGGATGCCTGTAGATTGAAGCAGAAGTGTCACATTTCAGTGGCAGTAAGTAAAAAGGCTGAGGTGCTAAACAAGGATTTCTGAAGCCTTCTGGCTTAGTAACTCTGTATATTTGCCATGTGGTCTTGCAAAACCTTGAGGAGTTGCTTTATCTCTTTTCTTTACCTTCGTTCTTTATCTGTCATAAGAGAATGAAAGTCATTCCACCTGTCATTTGTCTGTCTCGTATCTTTAAAGGAATTGTCATATCTGGTATCTGCATCCAGCATGGTAGGTCCTTGTCCTTGGATCCATCATTTAGGGGTTTGTAATAGTAACAATGGCTAATGATTTGTAACAAGAACAGAACTGGTGCGAAATACCTATAAGCCCTCCATATTACTGAATGCAGAACCTTACGTCTCATTGCTACAGCAGATTTTTTCCCCTACTCACCTTGACATTGGGTCACATCCTATTTGCTGTCTCTGGGTATGCAATTAATCAGCTGGCTGAGGGAAGCCTGGAACCGGGGTCTGGCGCTTATGTACTCTGTCACTTGGTCTAAGCTGTGCAACTTCTGCAGTGCAGTGGTGTTTGCCAACCTGGGAAGAATCAGCAAATGGTGCCAAAGCCATAGCATCCTTGAAATAAGATGCTGAAAGAAGAGCAAATGCGCTGTAAATACTAGGATTCCAGGAAGGGCTGAGAGGAAAATGGTCAGTAAAAGCTTCACATAAATAAATGGAAATCCACTGTCTTTAAAGCGGCCCCAAATTCTTTTAAACCTGAAGCTGGAGGTTCAAGGAATGGCTCCCTCTGCAAAAGGCAAAGTGTCAGCTTTGGAAATGTTGCTTGCCTTACATTGCTGTCAATCGGTAAATCCCAAAGGATTGAGGAAGGTTGCGTGTATGCTGGAACAGCCTTGGTTCCCATTGAAATAGAGCCACCTCTGCAGATGGAGCTTTGGGCTTTGTGGTCACATGTCTTGTTTAGGTAGAGAACATGCTTGTTATGGGGTGTGATAAGGAAAGTATCCCGTGTCATCTGAGACTCTGCAGTGGTTTCCTTCCCTGTGGTTTCCATCCTGTGGCAGGCTCTTTCCCACTCCAGTGGCTGCTGCCTGCTCTCAAATGCAGAGTCCCACAGCTACGTTGTGCATTGCCATCTCTCAAATCTATGATTATAACTATAAATCCCAGTGGACTTCCCCATTTGTTTTTACCTTTTTGTTTTTTTCCTTAACTTAAGATTTTACACATTGTTTCTTCTGTCCTCATTCTTTTTCTTTGCCTGGAAGTGGCACTTGGGGTTTGTGTGGTTATTTTTCTTGTATTCATACTCTCCACTGACTTAATTAAGTTCTTGCTTGTTTCCTGGTCCTGCCAAATTTATTGCCCCCCCCAGGGCTTCCCAGTGCTCTCCTTCTCAAAAACGCAGCTGCTGCCAGTCACCTGAGACCATGAAAACTTACTTTCAAAACTCAACTTGACATTATTGAAACAAAAGATAGACAGGGAAATGATGTTCCTGAATCCAGCCAGGGTTTTTAGGCTGGTTTCTTAAGAAAATAAGATTTAGGAACTCAGACTGACCTTGTGTGGATGTGGGTATCTCTCCAGTGCCAGTTTGACAGATACGCTTTTCAGTGATGCAAGGAGCATCCGTTATGAATACCTTCTGCTGTGAGCAGATCTTCAAGGAAACAAGAAGGCATCCCACCACACCACATACACACACGCAGAAACAGGATCATGGTGCCTGGAATAGCCTTCTTTCATGCTGGAGGATTTCTGACATCCTCAAGAGGCTCTTCCCTCCTGGTCCCCATTTGCTTCCATGTGCCTTTGATATTACCATCCCTGGGTGGTGTCCAGGGTTCACAGAATGCCTTTGAGTGAAAGGTATCCCACCATGCCTTCTTGTTGTTACATTTTTAGCATTAAACCTTCACATCCTTCCCTTTCTGTCTGTCAAGCCCTGCCCTAATGAGATGGAGAGCCCTTCTTGTTCTCTCTTCCAGCCTGACCTGCTGGAGGGCTCGCACGTCCCCTTCTTTCAGAGCCATAATCCTTTATTCCCTGCTGCAGCCCTGACTGTACACTTCAGGAAGGTTAAGTCAGTCGTTCCTCCTTCTCCCTGCTTTTTTCTCTTCTTTTTTTTGGAAAGACTCTTGAGAGGCTTTTCAGGGAATTAAGTAGGACTTGTCTGGTTTAATTTGAATTCACAGATCGGGACTTTATCCATAGCTACATCATTCCTCAGGTCTGTGGATACCTGTAGGAGTTTTCCTGTTGGATTTAAAGGACCTCATTTCTGCTTTTGTACTAAAGGGTGCCTTCAGGTGGCATTATCCAGCTTTGGATAGGACACTTCTATTTCAGACTCCTTTCTTATCCCTCTGTGCTCTTTTGCCTCTGTCTTCATGCTCAGGGTGTTTGCTGGCTGCCTGATAGTGAGATTTGTATTCAGAACATCAGGTGATCTTATCGGAAGAGCAGGATCTTGTCTCATTACTGGGTTATCCTCCCCGCATGTGAAGCAGAGGAGTGAGAGGCGAGATGAGAACTGTCCCATGGATGCCTGCTTTCAGAATGGCTGCTGAAGTTCCAACCTTTCTGGGATACAAACAGCTATCTCTGTTTGATGTAGATGTGTGCAGAGGAGGAAAGAGTGGTCCAGCAGTGCTTTTACCTTCCTGGCCTAGAGTGGCAATGTTTGCTGGGCACAGGGGTCAGCTGCCTCATCTGAGGCTTTGCATCCCAGCACTGTGAAGGTCCAGCACAACTGACAGAGTCGGGGAAGACAGCAGAAAAGTGTGATGGCATTCTCCATCTTCCTGAAACCTCAAAGAGTGTTACTCAGATTTATGTACACGAAGTGATTATTAAAGAAGAGAAAAGAGAGGTTGTGTTTCAAGCAATAGAAACAAAACCCCTCAGATGTTTTTATCATGTTTCCCCTTTTCTCCCTGGAGTTCACTCTCTCTGGATAGCAGAAATGAAAGGAGAGCTCCATTTAAATGCAGATTTGAAACGTTGGCCAAAAGCAATAAATAGCCCTCTGCTACAGTGATCAGGCAAACATTATCAAGTCTCTTTGTGAAGGAGATTTTATGTTGGGAGATTTTGTTTTTCCTTGATGAGATCCTCTTTCCTCTCAAAGCAACAGCATATTGATGACTTCTTGCTTTATTTTTAAACAGCACTTCAGAGATTAGAATGGAAACACAATCCCACCTGTTTCTCCACTGGAGCTATACTTGACAGCCCTATAATGAGGAAGTCTCCAAATTTCTTATCTTTTCCTGTATTGGCAGCCTGAAGGGCTGATATCGTGCTCAGCAGAGGGGAAATGTGCAAAATAAGGCAATCCTGCAACCATATTTAATCAACTGACCTTCAAATGATCGGAAGCCTCGTGATTTCAGAGCTGCTTTCTGGTTCGTGAAGTCAGGAGCAGCTCGAGGTGGGTCTCTGATGGTAAGAGATAGTGCGGGTGGTTGCAGAGCAGCAGGAAGGGGAGATGTGGAGGTCTGGTGTGATGCCCCCATATCCCAACAAATCTCTTGAGGCTGGTGTTCCTGAGCAGGACATCAGTGCTTGAAGAACAGTATGTTTTCTGGTGTGCCTTGGATCCAAAGGGTTCCTGCTTTTGAGACTGAGGCACTGATAAGCTTCAGTGGTAAGCACTGGATCTTCTAGGTGTCTAAACCTGGTTGAACTTGGGGTTACAGCTCTTAATTTGAAAGTCCATTCATAGCAGGTGTATAGAGGATTTGAGGACTGTTTACAGTATAAATCAGAAGAGGTTGTAAGCGTGATCACAATCTGTCAGAGGAGACACCTGAGATATATTGCATATAGCCCTAGCTTTTTAACTCGGAGGAACAGGTCATGAACAGCGAAATATCATGTTTACTAAGCCAGTGTTTTGCTAAATCTACATCTTCAAGAGATGGCTTGAGATGGCACTTGTGTTTCTGAGCGTGGCTTTACATCTCAATGGTATGATAAGCATCTGGGAAAACGTAGAGATACTTAATAAAGTTAACAGGGAAGGGTGAGCAGAACACTGTTGTAGCAATGTACAAACCTACCGGTGACATCTGTTCCCTGTTATTGTTAGAAAAATGCTATTTCATTAGAGCTTGGTTGGATCTGGCGTTAAGCAGTGCCATGTAGTAAAGCTTGCAGTCGTATTAGGCTTGTCAGAGTGCATATGTTGTGATTCTGGCTGGTGGTGGGTAGCACTGTGGAGAGACGCATGCCTTGTGGGAGTGGGAGAGCAGAGGCTTTGTGCTTATTTAGCACTGGTTGAAACCCAGCTGAGGGTGGAAAGGATTACATTTCTGTGCTGTCTGAAAGGGGCTGGTGCACTTGTTAGGATGAGTTGCTGTGTCTCAGCCCAGCTCTGGGAAGACAGCTGTCTCCACCACTGAAAACACACCAGCTGACAGCACTGCCTGTCTGCCTGTTTGCTGGTTTAGGTGAAAAGGAATAGGACTGGATTGTTCAGGGTGAGAAATCAATGTTCTCCTCTTCCTGGAGAAGTTCCTCCAGGGTAAGAGGCGAAAGGGCAGGAGAATTGGAGCCTCTGTCTTTAATACCATGGCTGTGCTCAGCTTGAGTGGAGGATGACATATAGGAAAGTTATTGAACTCTGCTTTTCTCAGAGGGCACTGTCACATCATCTTGCATTTCTTTGGCTGCCAGTAATACTCATTTTGTGGTTCTTACTGTTGTATCGTTAACTTTGAGGGTTGCATTTGAAATATGTGTTTAATGGAGGTTTTCAGTTCATATTGCTCGAATGTTAAGAAAGTGTAACCCAGCTATTTTCAGTGCGTATCCAGAGTGATAAACTCTGATTTGTAGCCTCTTGGCTTTATGGGGTTTGTATTAAGTGTAAAGAAAACCTGGGCATATAGAATTAAAGAAGAATTATTACTACATACAGGATGTATATCTATGGCTGGAAAAGATGTTTCCAGCCAGTCCTTCCTGACTTCACTTGAAGCTGTTTGACTTTCACTCCCCGGGAAATCCTAAGCAGCCCTGAATCGGCATCACAGACCCAGGTGTTCCTGGCTCCTCTGAAATACTTTTCTCATAATTCATATAGAAGGCAGCTGAGATTGGAGACATTTATTATGATGGGGAAGATAGAAGTGATTTTTGAGGCCAACAAAGTTCAAAGACTTTGCTGTAAGCCTTCAGGATTAAAGATTTACTTGATGCATCTTCCCATATTTAATAGACAGGGGTAGATGAAAGGGAATTTCTGTAAAGATTTTCGTTCATAGTTAATGATGCCACTATTAGATGAGCTTTGGCACCGTGTCCCAAGACATGAAGTTTTAAACCCAACCGTTTTTAAACATTAAGTGACCTTTTTTATATGCTTGCTTAATAAATAAAGATTAGTTCAACCTCATTACCTACTCTGTTCTGGGGGCTCTTTGAATGGTTGGTAAAACTAACTGGTTTCCCAAAGTGTGAGTGAACAAATGGTGGTGGTTTTCTATCAGAAGCCTTGCAGGGGAGGTAGGAAGCAGTAATGTGGTTTGATTAGTGCCTGGGCCCTAGAAGTGCCATCACCACCTCCATCCTGGCATTTAGGCTGTGTGGGTTCTTTCTTTTCCGAAATCTGCCACTTGCTGTGAGCACTTCCTCCTTCACCTTGTATCTGCTGCCAAGGTGGAAGGCCAAGTTCCCATTGACTCAGAGCAGAGAAGAGGACTTGTTGGGGTTTGGTTTGTTCATTTTACTCAGCTGTAAGGAGCTCTTAAAGATTTACAGAATTAAGAATGGAAAATCCCTTCCTGAATGGACACAGAAAACCTTTGTGCAAACATTTTTGCCTCGGTGGCCTGTAGAAATGACTTGAAATGCTTTGGTTTTGATGCTTTGCATTTAAAATGTATATATCTGTGCATTAGTGGAAGTCAGTTTTGTTTGGAAACCGACACTTGAAGAATCTACTTGCAAATGTTTTCCAATGCAGTGATTTTGAAGCTTTAAATGAGAAAATAATGAATCAAAGAATGCTGACACACACTCCCCCACCACTGATCTTTAATTTCGCAATGTCAGCATCTGGAATGTAAGCAGCACTTGGTAATGTTCATCAGATCCAGCACATTGCTTTACTCTTTCCTGGAAACAGGGCTGCAGTGAGGAGTTTGTATACATCAGGTAGTTTTGTGTATGAGGATCTCTCTGTCTGCTGCTGCTGGGGACCTGGGCAAGCTGCTTGCTGGGGCACTTTAGCTTCCCCGCTTCTTTGTCATTAAGATCCATGTCGATGCTTAGAAAACCTGTGATCCGTGCCCCTGGCCTTAGAGGAGAGCACAACCTTCTTTCTTGCATAATGAGATTGACTGCCCTAGCTTTGCAGATAATGATGGTGCTTGTGTGTTAGCTGAGTGCCTGGAGGACTGGGAATGTTCACCAAGACATCTGTGCGTATCATACAAGAAATATTGCTGCATGTTCCTTTATCAGTACTTTGGCTTAGCTCCCATAAAACTGGGATAAAGTAGGAAAAGAAGGATTTTCTTTAGTGGGTATCATTAGGATGCAAGTAACTTGGACTAGCTTGGATGTGCTTCACCAGTGGATTTGGTATCTAGTTACCTTCTACTGTGGGAGTCACTGCAGGATGAGGAAGCAGAGGTGCTCTGCAGCTTTATGAGAGAAGGGATCCCATTGGGATGAGCATAGTAAAGCTGAGAGAAGAGCCCTGAAATGCGATGCAAATGGGTTGTAGAAATTGGGCTATGCTTTGAGGTTTGGGGTTGGTTCAAAGCAAGTCTCAGGGGTAAGAAAGCCAAAGTAATGGGGCCCTAAACCTGGGACAAATTTCTTTGTCTAGGCTGTGTAGGAGGAGACCTCCGATTAGCAAGGATAAACCCACGGGGGTGCAGAAGTTGTGCCAGCTCATAATGAAACACTGTGATGAATGCTCGATTCCAATCTCATTTTGCCTTCCGTCAAGGAAATAAAAATACCTCACACTATCTCCCTGTGCCTAACACAGATTTGAGTGGGCAGGCCCAGGAGCCGAGTTCAAGAGTCAAGTGCTTTCTGTTTGACAAATATTTGTCCCTTCCCACCCACGGCTGCCCACATGCTTCCTGAAATATTCCAGCTATTAGCACTGTACCAACGCGCTCTCAAACGAACAAACCGAGGCTATCTGGGGACGTTTTCCCATTGTTAAGATGTGAGGCAGTGCCTGGATCTGGGCTGCTTGGGGCTGCACGGGTGGATGTTTCTCTTTAGAGCATCCGGTGCGGGTTGCTGGCTGTGCTGCAGTGGGTGTTAGGCACCACCAGGTCCCCGGCAGTGTAGGTGGATGTGTGGTGCTGCAGCGCAGCAGCAGGTAACACAGCCACTGCTGCAGAGATGTGAACACCCACATGTCTGGCAAGACCTGGAAGGTGGGCGAAGCGGCAGGAAAGGCCGCACGACGGAGGGAGGATGCTCTAACAATAGCACAAGTGCTGACGCGGTGGCTGCTTGCGTGGCACTGGAGATCCCAAAGGGAAGGGAATGGTGGGGCTGAGAGGTGTGGAAAGCTGAGCCGGGTCTCTGCCAAGCCTAATCTCTGCCATCGCCTTTGCTTCCTCAGCTGCCATCCTGGATGACCCCATGGAGTGCAGCAGAGGGGAGAGGCTCTCCATCACGCTGGCCAAGAACCGCATCAACCGTGCGCCCGAGCGGGTGGGGAAAGCCAAAGTGGAGGTGGACATCTTTGAGCTGCTGCGAGACAGCGAGTATGAGACAGCGGAAACCAGTAAGTACCCCTCCATGGAGCTGATCCTTCCCCAGTTCTGCTTTCTGCTGGCTCACAGGAGGTGCCTGGTACACTGCGCAGAGGATAAGTGTGTGATAGCCAAGGGAGGTACAGAGGGCAAAAAGCACCTTTGTGTTCCTCTATAAGCACTGGAAAGAGCAATGTGTGTTGATCGATCAACACATCAATCTCTGCAAAGACCCAAACCTGCCCTTGCTGCCTGAACACAGTCAGGTTTGGTGCAGGGCTTTTGTACACTCTGGACGTGAGTGCAGCATTCCCTTGGGAGCTGCATGGGATCTTTAGCAGCACTCGTGCTGAGTTCAGCACCAGCCATGCTGGCTCTGCCTGGGTGCATCCAGTGCAGGTTGCAGTGGCACATTAACAGGAGTAAGCTTTGCCACCATGCAGCTCAGTGGCTTGGGACAAACTATTTCTTTAATCTGTGTGTCAAGAAACAGAGGTAATGGTACAGGAAGCGATGCTCCTTTGTGAAGTACTTTATAGTGTGCAAATAAGAGACAATGGGCAAGTTTAGCGCAATTAAGTTCTTTCTAAAACCTCACAGAACGCTGTGTGTCGGTAAACACAATAACTTTTTCAGTGCTTTAGATTGCAGTGGGTTTGTTTACACAAGGGGAAGTTTTCAAGTGATGTTTGAAATCATATGGATTCAAAAGAGCTGCTTTTGAAAGAGCAGCGGACTTCCCCTGTTGCTGTCCTCTTAATGCAAATGGGTCTCTGCTATAGTTGCTCCTCTCGATGCCCATTGTGCCAACTCCATGCTGATGACTAAAGGGAGAAATTGATGGTTAGTGGCCACAGACCTCTCAGGAGCCCGAGTGAAAGAAACCAAAGAGATCTATAATAGGTTCTTCCTGTAAGAGGGGAAAATCCTTTGGAGCAGGATATGGTCCCTTTAGAACTATTTTTAAGGTGACCTTTAGAGTTCAATGGCGGACTATTATTTTTTATTACAAGTTAGCTTGAAAAAGCTGGAGAAATAATTTTAAATAATAGGGGTTTTTAGACTCATTTCCTATTGGTTACCTGTTCCAAGCCTTTGTAATCTGCAGGGTATCCCCAAAAGGTGTGGCAGTGTGTTGTGGTCTAGAGAAGCCTGGTTTTTCTATGCAGCTTTGGTGTTCTTGTGCAGCACTGAGCATCCGTGTGTCTGGGAGGTCCCATGGAGCACAGACCCAGTGCTGCTCGGGAGCAGGTCTCTGGGTATGTGGCAGAACGGGCTCGATAGGCCTGTGAGATCAGCTCCTTCATTTCCTGAATTAGCGTTTGCATTATTTATAGAAGCATTCAGTTAATAAAAGTGCATTTCAGCAAGTACCTGTATGGCTATTTTTAGAGCCTGTCACCCAAGAGGCAGTCTAGATTAAGATCATCACATGCAGCATCACAGCGACTGTACAAAACAGCAGTTCTCCACCTTTTAGAGCCCGCATCCCTTTTAACTTCTCTTGGGTTTTCCCATCTGTTGAGGCTTGTGTACATCCTGGTTTACCTTCGTTTGGCAGAGCCATAGGGTGAATGCAGTCTTACTGGCCAGACCATGCAGAAGGGATGGGGACTGCCTGGCTTTCCATTTTTCAAGCAGAGGAATGCTAATTTGCTGGGAATGAAGTATTATGCAGGAAATTGTTGATTTCAGCAAATGTGGTCTTCGGGGAGAATGTGGAAATGGGGTAAGTGAGGAAGAGGCAATCTTCTGTTTTGAATTTTCACCTCAGGGTGATTCTCTTAGTTTCCTTTACTTGAGTTTGTAGAGTATAAAAGGTAGAAATTGGAGCAAACTGATGTGATTTTGATCAAGTAAATATTCACACCATTTTGCAATGCGTTATTTGCCTTTTCTTCAGAGAGAAAAGCATCTTAAAGCATTTTGTACAAAAGGAGAAATCCGTAATCTGCATGGCTTCTCTATTAATGTCACTGGAGTTATTCTTGATTTATACTGGTAGTAGAGGAGAATCAGATCTTTTAACTTACATTTCAAGGCTTTCATAGCTTTCAAATGTCTGCCTTCTCAGGTTTAATACAGCGCTGATACTTGTTATCACACGTAATATTAATAAAAGCAATTGAGATGTTTTAACCTATGACTGCAAAGCTGTTATACATCTGTTTAAAACTGATCTCAAATTTCACACCCTGTGAATCACCCTCAAATATCACAGCTAGCATGGTTAGCTGACTGATGTAGGAACACTGCAGTTCCCCCTCCATTAGTGACACTCGTGTACAGCTAGTGCTTCAAGAAAAAGGGTCTTTGAAAGTTAGTTTTGTTTTCTAGTTGAGGTGTTATCTTTCTGTTTTCCTCCTGACTGACTCAGGCATCTTCCTGTTAGGAGGCCATAAAATCACTGTTTGGATAGCAGGTAAAATATGAGTCAGTCTGAATCACACCCGAGCATGGGTTGCTGTTTCTGCTTTATGTATGAATGGAGACAAACATTGACTGTTCTGGTATGCAACACCTGTGAAGTCCTGTGTTTTGAAATGATTTTGCAGTGAAAGGTTATGGATAGAGCTTTTTTTGCTGTTACAAGTGAAGCCTGTTCTCTCTTTGTGCTTGATGTTTCAGCTCCTTTTATGGAGATCCAAAATGGCTTGTTTAATCATGTCTATATCTGAAACACCTTATTCCTTTTGATGTCCGGGGAGGGACAGATTTTCTACTTGTCACCCTGTCCCCTATCATTTCATCAGTCTTTTAAGCATCTTTTTGATGTTAATCCAGACATCTCGAGGCAGGTCAGCAGTCAGAGTGAGCAAGCAACTGGAGGATTTTAAACTTTTATTTATTCACACTAATACTTCAAAGTGCCCGATACCTCTTTTCAGGGACATTGGCTTGAATGAGCTATTAACTGTTCCACCATCTTTGTGATCCTGTTGGATTAATC
>JBCJKH010076075.1:0-19332 GCA_039877255.1 Loriculus beryllinus | reverse complement strand
CTGCTCTGCTTTTAACTGTTATTAATTGTACTGGCAAACCCTGGCAAGTGCCCAAGGGAGGGTGCACTGCGGGCTGTTCCCTGCTCCCCCTTCCCCGTATTCCCTGGATATTCTGCTCCCACCTCTTGCTCTGCTCTGTTAATGACACACGCAGCACTATTAGGACTTCTGGTTAAATCCCATAGGAGCTTGCCCACCGTATGGCCACCAGTTACCTCTCCACTGATCAAAACAGTCCAAAGCTTCTGGCTGCTGCATCTGTTCCTCTCCCTCCTGAGCCTCACCAGTGCAGGGTCATCTTGTTCTTCCCTTTGTCTCTCCTAATTACCTGATGACACATGGGTACCGCAGGCAGAGGTGGGTTTGCGGCACTACATCCATCAAGCGCACAGCAAAGGGCTGGCGGGTTCCAGCATGGGCTCTGTAACTCCCTGCCTGCAAAGCTTCCTGTGAATTTACCCAGGCAACAAGCCCAAAATGAAGTGAGGGCCTGGCTACAATTAGTACCCAAGCTAATTAGGTTGAACTCATCCGGTATGGTTTCCTGTGCTGTAATCACAGCCCCCATTGCCTTTCTCTGAGTGGCTCAGCAAGACTTTTCCTGATCCACTCCTTCCCGTGGCTTCTTGTTGCTGTGATAATTATTTTCCTCTGCTATTGCACAAATCCCACCCTCCTCTCTTCACTCTGGTGATGCTTCTGCGATTTTATTGGGATATTTCACTTTCTGCCTGCTGTGCGTTTCACACCAAAGGTCCTTTTTGGGTAGATTTACTTGGTTTTATTCCTTTTTTCCTCTTTAATTGTGTTTTCTTTCCCCTCCTCCCCATTTAGGTTCCTCACTTCAAAGTGGCACCGGAGGAATTCCTGAAGCTGCAGCTCCAGAGGTTCACCACCCTCAACCTCCATCCCAGCAACACCGATATCAGCGTGGCCGTGGCAGGAATCCTGAATTTCTTTAACTGCACCACTGCCTGCCTCATCTGTGCCAAAGCTGAATGTAAGTCATTGCCAGGCTGGGTAGGGCTGCCCCTCTGCACCCAGCACCTTCTGTTCTACCTCCTTCTGCATGTCTGGTGCCTGCTGGAGAAGGTCTCACATGTGTGAGCATCCCAGGGTGTGCGGTCTCGCCTGGTTGTGGTGGCAGGGTCTCTTCTGTTTGCAGCAGGTCAGCACTCAATCAGAGCAGCCTGAAACAACGGGGCAGGTTTCCCACTATGTTGCCCTGTGGAGGTGTTTGTGAGAGGAGGAAAGGGGATGGGGAGAGACTTGCCTGCCTTCTGTTTGACAATCTGAAGGGTGTTTTGCTTGCACAGATGGGTTTATATGAAGGAAAAAAAAGAGATGTTTCTGGAGATTATTTTAGGCAAGTAAAGCCTTTTGAAATATGCTTTTCCCAAACCCATGTACCATTTGTGGCCTAAAAGCAGGACTTGATTAATAGTCAATACACTGCATACCCTCTCAGGCTCCGCAGCCACACATCTGCTGGTAATTGTGCATCTGGATGCTGAGGCATTCACCTCAGCAGGACCATATTCATCTTGGCATAACTTCCCTAAGGTGGCAGGAGCCAGGTCTGTAGCACAGTGGTTAAAGTGTGTCCTGTGCTTTCTAAGGTCAGTGTAGTACCCACACCAATTGTGCTTTTTATTATCCTGTAGCCAGATTTGTCAGTGCTAGAGCTGATCATACAAACAAGCCTTGAAAAGGGGCTTGGAAAAGGCACATGGATCCAGGGAGAGTTTTGGGATACTGACAAGAGCCAGTGTCTGACGGTGTTGCCAGGATCTTTTCCAGCTAGCCCTGGGCAAACTTCACACCACCAGCAGTGTTGTGGCAGACTCCTGAAGGAACAGGCAGAATAAGAGTGTCTTTGCCTTTTCTTTTTGCTTTATGTACCCTGAGGAGACCACATCCTCAGCTGATGTAAGTCATTAAATTGCCTTCAGGAAACATGCTCAGATTTACCCTAGCAGAGGACCTGACCCAAAATGATGCCATTAAAATCATGTAAACGGTCTCCTACATTGCTTCTGGTGCTGGAATTTTTCCTTGTCTGAGCTTAATTTAAGCAAAATGGAAGAAAATAGAAAGGAAGAGAAGATAATGAGGTTTTCTCACCTGCGTGCACACAGCTCTGTCCTTGCACAGAGCACAGATAGGCATCAGCGTACTGCTGTGCTCCTCTGCCTTAATCCTCAAGTACGTGCCAAAACATGCAGGTGTCTCCCATGGAATACAGCATGATTCTTCGTTTAACTGGATCCAAACCTTGGGAACCAAATAGCTCACATTAAAATAACACTCCTTTAATTGAATCAATTCCATTAGTTTCACTCTGGTATTGCTGGATAACTCAATATTTAGGATGCACTGCACAACCCGAGTCCTTCCCAGACCCAGGGAAGCAGTGGGATGGGTGTCATTCATGCATCCTGCTCTTTGTGCCCAGTAAGGGCCTTTTCTGAGCTAGGCTTAAAGCACAATATGCTCTCACTATAATGGAGTGCAGAAAAGTTATAACCTGACACAAGACCTCATTTTCCCTTAGGACAGGTAGTGCTCCTAATCACAGTCCTTAAACAAGTAACGTAAGGCGCTTTGAGTTTTTGGAAGGTTCCCTGGAGGCAAATAGAGGAGCATGTGAGCTATCTGCTCATCAGTGAGGAAATGGTAGTTTGAGGGATGTTGTTATTTAGGTCCCAGGAGGGAGAGTCATAGCTGTTTTGGTTTAAGTACAAGGCTGGGTGATGGGACTCCTGGGTCCTATCCTGTCACGCTCATGCTATCACTGTAAGGAGTTGTATCCTTTCTCTGGGGACCGACTGTAATTTCTTCTGGCAGAAGCAGAAAATGACCCTTGAAGTCAATTGAACTTGGGTCAGCCTAAGTGTAATGGATGGTGAACAGAATAGCGTTATGTGACTCAGTTTCTCTGCAGTGTGAAATAAATTAGGTAGTTTGTGAGTTGCTCTGAAGTGGCTACAAGGTAGGATCTAATATGCTGGAAATGATCATTTCCTTGAGGAGATCTAATGCTTCCGTTTTTAGACTGGTCCTATTTCCTCCTCTCTGTGCCTAATGTGCTTTAGAAACCTTGCAGCTGGGCTCTGCCTTCCTCACTTCCTCACCACAGAGGCCAGTTTTGCTTTTGTACCTGAGACTTGTGCCCCAATGAGCTGTGGGCTGGAGAAGGCAGCAATAGTGGTGCTGATGTAGTCAGCAAAGAGAAAAATGAAGAGGAAGCTGAGGGTCTGTTGTGAATCACAAACTCATAGCCGCTGGCAGAGGGATGCTCTCCAGTTTGCAAGATTAACTTAGAGCTGAGAAATACAACCTGCAATGTTAAGGAACAGGATCTGATTTTATTTCTGCAGGAAATTAAATGGAAAATGTGCATTTCCAAGGGGGATGGCTGAAGATTTCCCTACAGATGCCCAAGTCTTATCGTGGATTTATGTCCTTTTGAAAGTCGCATTGTGGTGTAAATCTGGGTGTGCAGAGTAACACAGCTTTCCCTTCGCCTTCTGGTGAATGAGCCCTTCATACAGTCCAAGTGTGGTTAGGTTAAGAGTAGAGCTCTGACTTGAGGATTGAATTTGCTTTTGGGACATCATTCTGCTGATGGTTTTGTTCTTTTCAGTTTGCTTCAGTGCATCATTCCCCCTTCTTTTTGGACCATCTTTCTGTAGGGATGGGATGTGTATCTTGCTGATGATTACATCTGGTGGACTCTCTGGTTAATCAAACTTGACAGGAGGTTGTTTCCTGCTGAAACTCAGCAGCTGGAAGGAAGAGACAGACTATCAAATATTCTTTCTTGACTAAGGAAAGCTGCAGCAAGAGCTTTGATGTCTTACTAGACATCAAGGAAGCTGTGTTGGAAGGAGCTATTGCGGTGACCTAGCTGCAGGAAGAAGCTTGAATGAGAAGTGTTGAAGGCAACAGGGCACAAGTCCAGGTAACCTGGGACTCCTCTGTGTGGGTGCTCACTAATTACTTACTTTGTTCAGCTCCCATTTGAAGGGAGAGACTGGTCCTGCACTCAAAAGAGCTCAGTGTGAGCATGAGGGAGGCAGAAATACAGATGGCAAGGCAGAAAGAAGGAGGTGGGCTTTGTCCTTGCCCAGTGATGGAGCTACTGGACTGCGAACACTGTCCTGCTTTAACCTCTAGTTTCTCTATAAAGCACCAAGCGTGCTGGTTTGTTTCATTATTGGCTTCTGTATTACGCTAGGAATCCCCAGCCCACAGGTAATCTGCGCTGTGCCAGGACCATACTCCTAGTTTTTGTCGCATATCTGTATGTAGACCTTATGTTGTGTTTTAGCAATGATCTCTGCTTTGTCTGACTCTTAGCAGAGCTCTCCATCCTCAGGGATGCATGCCCTTGGAAGATGGCAGCTCCCATCAGAGTGCTCTAAGATCTTCAAACTGTATTGAGTCATGCCTTGAAGGGCGCTTCATTTGGGAGGTAATAATGCGAAGTCTTAGGAATCATCCTTCAACAACCAGTAACAATCAGAGCAATCCTGCATGCAGGAAAACAGTGGAGAAATTGTGTGGACCCTGGGGTCCTGACCAAATTTGTATCAGCAGTCTCTCTCTTCCCAAGAGGCTTTGTCTTGAGTACAGTTGGTACAGTTTGTCTCGAGAGCAGTTGGAGTAACTCCGTCATTTCCCATTCCCTGGGAATGGGCACAGGCCCAAGCAGTGAGCCTGTGCTGCAGTCCCAAATCCTTTCCTTTGCACAGAACTGCAGGACGGCTTCCTGCTGGGAATGGCTATGGACCATGGAGAAACGCTGTGTGAACCAAGCAGAAAATTAAAGGTGTCTGCTTTTTTTCCCCTACCTTTTATCTGAAGGCCTTTTAAACCTAGAGAAGTTGCTTCGGCAGTTCCTCATTTCCAAGGACACTCTCTCAGTCCGAATGCTGGATGACAGCCGGGATCCTACCCCTCTCCTGAAAGAGATCCGAGATGACAAAACAGCGACCATCATCGTGCACGCCAATGCTTCCATGTCTCATACCATTCTGCGAAAGGTAAGTGTCTCTTGAGCATCGCAGTTTTAAATGCTGCTGCTTTCACTGCATGCAAGATGTAAGCATGCATGTGCAGGGGTTGTATGACAGTGGGGCATAAAATTTCCTGTAGCAATGCTGGAAATGGGCAATTGCCACTGGTAGAGTTTCTGGGAAAAACAATTTGCTCTCTTTCTGGGACTGTCTATAGAAGCAATTGCCCTGAGCTGATGTGTTTGCTTTCTAGAAGTGGTGTGTACTCGTGGCTCCTGACGCCAACAAACAGCCATGGAGAACTGCTATAGGCACTCTGAAATCAGTCAGTGCCACAGTTTTGCTTTTTATCTCCAACTCCATTTATAAGTTTTTGCTTCCTTTTTTATTGTCTTATTAGCCAGGATTTAGTTCTAATCATGTTTATTTTTAAATGGTCTCTTGCTGCAGTTTTTAGCATTTGGTTTGATAGACTACTTCAAACCTGAGCAGTGGCTCCAGATGGAACTACAAAGTTGTGTAGAGTTTCCCACATCCTGGAAGGAACAAGAAGGACTTTCCTGAATGAAGGCAGGATCCAGGCAGTGGCGTCCTCCCTGATGGGGCAGGCTTCACATTCGGTGTCCTGACTGCGATGTCAGGGACTCGGTCGTTCAAAGGCATTGGCTGTACCAGATTTATTCTTGGTGACAGGCAGCAGAAATCATTAGAGCTGTTCTAATTATTCACTCCCACCTTCCCTAAGATCTTTATTCCCCTGCTTGTGTTCCGAAACAGGCAGGTTTGAGGTTTTTTGGGTCCCTTTTATACAGGGGAAGGTGTTGTGGTTCTTTACTTCTCTCTTCCCTCCTGGTCCTTCGTGCTGCCTGGCTGCTGAGGGCTGTCCCCCTCCTCTGTTGCTATAGTGACTTCCTACCAGCACACAGCAGTGCTCTTCATGCACCCGCCATCTCCCTTCCCTTCTTGAGCATCCTTCTGCCACGACTGATAAAGATGTCAGAGATTGCCATGATTTTTCAGCAGTTGAGTGAAACCTAAAGCAGTCTTCCCAGCTAGAGGAAAGCAGGAATGGAAGGTAATAAATAATGAGCTTCTGATCTGGCAACTTCCTGCACCTTGGGAGGCTGAAAAGTGTTTTCTTTATAGAGGTGCAAGCAGAGTAAGGAATGAGGCTGTGGTGAGCACATAGGTACATCATTGGCCTCTGCCCACAGGTCACCAACAGCAAGAAAAATATGCTATTGCTTTGAAAGTGCCTTGTGTCGGATGTGCCTCAGGAGACCAGTTCTGGCCTCGAACAGCAAGAGAAATTGCAGTTTCTCATCTCTTACCCTCCACATATGGTCTGGAGACACATGGTTGCTTCCTCGATTACCAGTCTCTCCCAGCTGCCCACCTGCCAGCGGGCATGTTAAATGGATGGGAGCGATGCTCGCAGGAAGCGCTTTGTTGCTCGCTTTGATTTTCTGCCCTTGAAATCAAATGCACTGACTTCAAAGGAGGTCAGATGAGGAGCTGATATTATCACTGTCCCTAGGAAGGGAAAAGGGAGGGAACTGGGTGCCAGACTTTATTGTGTAGGGCTTAAAAATGAGGCCAGTAACTGAAAGGCAGGGCTGCAGCCTCCTATGGAGTCATGGTGCTCTTGTGGTCAAATAACTTTGCTGTGTCCATTTAGCTACTTGTGCAAAGGACAGGGTGACTGTGCAATCAGAAGGCTGGATACAGCCAGTCCAATCTATGATCAGTCAGTATCCATAGCTCCCTGCTGTCCATGTCAACTCCCACTGCAATAGTAGTGGCCTTGTTTTTTCACAGAAATAGGTGAAGAACAGGGAGGAATAGGGAAGGATGCGATGTAAGCCACCTCTTTGTATCTTTCCTGCACTGACTTTCTTTTGTAACCATCCTCCAGGTTCTGGGGGAGATGGGAAGTGACTAAACCCAAGCTGCCTTTGGTCCTTCCCTCCCTGCCTCCAGCTCCTCCCTGTGATCTGAGGTGGTGGGAAAACCTCTTTGCCAAGGTCCAGAAGCATGGTTTGATACCAGCTGTGCTTGGCAGTGAAATACAGGCTTTCAGGAGGATCTGCAGATTAATCCCCCACTCTGCTGAGCATCTGTTCCCACAAATAACTCCTTGTTTACTGGGAGTTGTGAAGTTTGGAAAAAGACCTTAATGATCTGATCTGGGATCCTTAGAAGAGATCCCATGGAAAAATCTGTGTCCTTCACTCTGCATTTCCATACGCTTTTATCATTCTTGTTGACTATTTGTGTGGCCATTGCATCCACGTCTTTATTCTGGAGAACAGGTTTTGTTACTGGATTTCATTTGTGCCAGTTAATTTATAGGGCTGGAGCCCAGATTTGACTGATACATGTGGGAAAGCCACCAGTGGGGGGTGACTATCCATTTTCTCTAACTCCAGATGAGCTTTTTCTGCCTTGCTCTCAGCATCGTGGTGTTTGTGGCGAAAGGAGACAAGACCTGAGCTCTCCCAACTGCTGCTTCCCCTCATTAGGTTCAAAAAGATGTTAGTAGTTGAACAGCAGAAAAGCAGCAACCTCCAAACACGCAGTATGCCCAAGGAACTCCTCATTCCAAGGGGCTCTGGAGGTCTCAGGCTGCCATATTCCACTCCACCTTGCTGGGTCTGTACATTGCTGTGGGGATGCAAAAGCTTTAGATTCCAGTGGGCATCTTCCTTGCAGGTTGTCCTTGTCTGGAGTGGGGCCACATGCAAAATCCCAATGTGTGATGTTGCAGAAGGAGCAGAGATGGTCACAGGGGATCAGACCTGCGGCTCATGCATCGTTGGATGCTTTCTCTCTACCAGGCAGCCCCTGTGCACGTGCTTTGTCAGTGCTGATGCAGAGAGGAGACCTCAGGGGTAGGCTCGCTCCTGCTGAAAGATTGGTTCCCCAGACTTTAATTTCACAGGTCAAATCGTGTTGCTGTGTCCCACCTTTTCCCTCCTGCAGGAAGACAGCAGCGCTTGCACGGAGCGATAAGGATGAAGAAGCAAATGTGGCCCAGTCTCTGCCTTGCCGGAGTGGAGATTGAAGATTGTCAGGCTCTGGTCTAATCTCCTTTCCTCTCCTTCACAGGCAGCTGAACTGGGAATGGCGTCTGCCTATTACACGTATATCTTCACTAATCTGGTAAGACATTTCTCTCAGCTTTTCTCCCATGTGCGTGTAGAGTCATGTTAATGGGAGCTGATCTCCCTGGCCCATGGGAGCGTTGGGAAGAGTGACGTGCTTGCGGAGCTGGAGTTTTGCCGCAGAAAGGGGATGGAAGCAAGTTAGAGGCATCCCCTTGCAAACCTAATTATCAGTCAGGGGAAGTCTTGCCCTGGCCTTTAGGATGTGAAAGCTGATGGGTTCCTGACAGCACTGATTTATCCCATGTAGCTGTGAAAGGCAGCATTTGCAGGCATGGAGGTGGTGCAATGAAATGTGTGGGTCCTTGGGAAGCCCCAGCTGATGGGTGGTTCCTGACCCATCTGAGGGGCTCAGGAGGGTTTTGTTGGAGGTGTCAGCCCTGAGCCCTTTACCCATGGGGTAGGTTGCTTGGGGTGTGCACATGGAGGGCACCAGAGCCCTGTGCTTTTCTGCTTTGCCTCTGAGAGCAGCTGTGTAAGACAAAGGAAAGAGGATACCATAAACATTGAGAGGCAGAGCAGGGTATATATTCAGCATGGCCCCTGGTGATTTGGCTTTATAGCTACTAATAACATTAATGGGGGGATCGTGTGGTTAAATCCCTGAGTGCTGTGCTAAACAAGGAGTAATGGGCTTAGGCAGCAGCAGGGGGAAACCCAAAATAATCATGAGAGAAACTTCTCTTGCTGCAGCAGCTACAAGGCTCTTGTACTAGCTGCCA
Source organism: Loriculus beryllinus (assembly GCA_039877255.1). NCBI lineage: Eukaryota > Metazoa > Chordata > Aves > Psittaciformes > Psittacidae > Loriculus > Loriculus beryllinus. The sequence continues at coordinate 10,425 of JBCJKH010076075.1, read as the reverse complement.
AGCGGTGTGAGGGAACGCTGCCACTGGGGAAAGCAGATACCTACCTGTTAATGCTGGTGTGGGGATGGTGGGAGCTTGAGTGTGGCAGGATAGGGCGGATGATTAAGTGGAGGTGCCTTCCAACCCCAAATGATACTCATCTTCTCTAATTTCTATTAATATTTATGCCAGGGTATGCGTGTGCCAGGAAAGCCGGGAGCTGAATCACGCTTTGTGTTTGGGTGGGAGACAGACGGGAATGGATGGAGCCAAACATGTAGGCAGGAGAGGAGGAGGGGGAAGGAGTGAAACGGGGGGGTTGAAAGCCAAGAGAGCAATTGGGACAGAGAATAAAAAAGGGATAGGGAAAGGAGCTGTCAAGAAAAGTGAAAAAGGCAAAAAATAGAAAACCCCACACGCTTCCTACCTGAACTAATAGCATTCTGATTCCTGCTTAGTGCTCAATGCATAGGTCCTAATGTTGCTCAGTATCAGTCCAGCAAGGACAGGCTTCACTGCTCCTGTTTATTCCCATAGCCAGGAAAGGAAAAGGAGGGGATGAGCCAAGGGGGAATCAGGCAGTGATAGAGACTGAGCAGCAGGGAAGAGCTGTGCCCTTGGGAGGCCGCTTGTTTTGAGGCAGCAGCTGTTGCTTTGTGACTTCCCACCCCCAGTACTGGCCCTGAGATGGAGTGTAGCTGTGCTGGTGCTGCTGGTGGAGCTGGTAAGGAACAGTGGCCATCCCCATCAGATCCTGCTCATAACACTAATCCACTCCACTCACTTCCAAGTCCCAGCAAGTAGTTTTCATGTTGCCTTCTTGTCACAATAACTGTGTTGCTGTGCAGCCCATGGACCGGGACTATGCACATAGTAAGGGATTCTATTTGCACATCAACAGCACAGTGAAGTCTGTGTTCATAGACGGTGCTCAGACAACAGAACTATAAAAACTAAGGTCCCCACCACTGCCACCACACTGATTTCAAGCATTGGTATGATTATACTTTTGCTTGAGGTCAGAAGGTGATATTTGTCTTTGAAACCCATTCATCTAGTGTAATGCAGTTATGGCAGGTGAGAAAGAAATGAGTTTTGTTGCCGTTCCCTCTCACAGGGTATTAATCTCTTTACCCAGGTTATTTTACCACTTCTTCCAAAAGACCAGCCTTCAGCAAAACTGCGTTTTTGGCAGGGACTGTTAAAGGTGACATCGGGCAAAACCTGGGCAGATGGAAGAGATGTTTAAAGAAATTAGTAATATTTAAATGGGAATGAGAGATGGGAACGAGCAATTTAGACTAATAAATCTGGAGGGATTACCAAGCTCCTAATGAACCCTCTGAGGTTTTTTGCAGTCGCTGCCTAATAGAAAAGATAAAATCCTAGTGAACTGCTGTCAAGGGGAGCAAGAAAAAAGATGGCTTTAAATGAACGGAGAACCTATCAGAAGGGGAATAGGCAGTCTGGATAGCATTAAGCTACTTGGAGGTGGAAAAAAAAGAAGAGAAAAGGGGATAAAATGCTGAATTAAACACCTGCCCTGTGGCTCTGGAGGGGAATTCTGTTTCTGTCTTCCAGCATTAATTTTACCTAATAAGCACATCCCAGCCGACAGCTAGTTGTATGTCTCAGCATTTCCCTCTGCGGAGTGTTAGATGGAGGCAAGTTGCTGCAGCTCCCCTGGCACGGACCCATGGGAGAGTGATTTGGGGGTGACAGCTCCTCCGTAGCCAGCCTAAGGGCTGCAGAGAGCAGTCAGTAGGGAGGCAGAGCAGCACAGGAAAGCAGATGCCAGCCTTTGGCAGGAGGTGGCGGGAGCAAATGAGGAGGAAGTCCTCAGGCCCCCAATGCATTTCCATCGGAGCCGAGGAGAGCAGGCTGATGTAAAAATATCCAGAGGCTCATTTACTGCGTGCAAATTCATTATCAGCCTCCTTCAGCCAGCTCAAGGGACCCTTTTCGTCACTAAAACAAGCTCCAGGAGTCATAATGATATTCACAGAACAGAACAGGTCTGGTGCATTTTTCTTTTCCATGTCCATCATCTGTGTACGTGGTACTCATGGCAACCCTCCTGTCCTCAGTCCCCTTGCAGGAAATCTCAGTCTCTCGGTTCCTTCTGACGTCTCCACATGGTCACAAACTTCCTTGCTCTGGGAATTACCCTTCTGGGAGGGTTGAAAGGTCCTGAACTAATGGCAAATGCTGCCCCAGGTCATCCTCCCTTCCCCACTCCCCAGCACCTTATGACCATGTAAAGGGGTGAAGGTGTGCTCCATAATAAAAGTAGTAGAAATATAATAATAGTTATAATAAATAATAATGATGATTATGCTAGTGCTTAAGTAGAGCATTGAAAAAAGAAATGTTCCTCTTAGTGCTGGGAAGCCTTGAAATCAGCAATGCAGAGCAAAAGGGGTGTTGGATGCTTCTAAAATCCTGTGCTACAGTTAATTCTTTTAGCCTATTAATTCTGTTGTAGCTTGTTATTTTTGCCTTCTTTTTCCTCTCTTATTTTTCATTATAACTTATGGACCTCAGGCTGGGTTTAAGTTTCAAAACACTTATCAAGGAGATTAGATGGAATTAATTGAAACAATTAAAGTTATTGCTGTAAGAAGGAAGATGTAAAGGGGTTATACTCGTGCCTTAAGTCAGATGGTCTATTCCTGGGACGCACTTTTGCTCCCTGACAATATTGTGCACAGGTGGTGTGGCTGATAAAAAAGCTGCCATGTTCCATTTCCAAAGATCAGCTAAATTGGTTTTTGTTTGGGGTTTTTGTTTCTTGTTTTTCCTTCTTTGTTTAGTGATTTATAAAGAGGTTGATCTTTATATAGGACAAGGTTATTAAAGCCCTACTCTTACTCTGGATAACCTATTAGAACTGCAGGGGAAATGAGTGTCCAAATCAGCCAGACAACATCACACATTTCAATGGCAGCTTGTCATTATGGTAACATCCTCTGGAAGGAGGGAAGGATGTAAAGCAAAGCAGGGGGAAAGTGGACTACAGCTTAGTATTTGACCAGGGTTGTGACACTGAAGTTTTCAGTCCTGCCTGGTGAAATTACCTTCTCTTTTTGAAGTGATGTCTTTCTGTGCCTGCTTTCATGGTGTGAGCTCCAGCATGGGTTATGGTGTTTGGCCTCACTGCACCAGGTTTGCCGGCAGCAAACCCCCTTGCTTTCCTTATGTGAGTGGAAAGGTGGACTCTCTTGTTATGCTTTGGCAGATTTTACCTTGCAGGCCAGCCAGCCTTCCTGTTGTGAGGAGCTGATGCAAACCTTTTTGTAGAGCCCCGATCGTTCTCTGGATTTATGGTTCATATTTTCCATGGCATGTGGTAGCAGGGCAAACAAATCAGGGTTTTGCAAGGATGCCAAAGCAATTTCTCCTCATTCTAGTTAGCATGAGAAAAGGAAGATTTAGATGAAGCAATAACTGTACCTCCCTGCGTTTTGCTGCCTGTGCTACCTTACCTGTCTGGGTCTTCTTTATGTGTTGTTCAGAGTCCATCCTGTGCTTGATTTCCAGTTGTTGAGTAAATCATTGTCTCAGATAGAGCCCAGGCCCACAGATGTGTGAGCAAACCTCTCTCTTATCCTCTGCCCACATGCTGCCTTGTCCTATTTGCCTTTCAGTCTTCCTACCCCTTGTTTTCCAAGAGCTGTGCTTTTCAGGTCCCAACCTTAGCACTTGACCTCTCTTGCTCTTTGATGATTTGTCACTTCAAGCCTCAAGCTCCCTGCAGAGAAGTTGCAGTAAATTGCTTTCATGAAGGATGTGGGCAATGTATTTTCCTAAAGTGCTCTCGTTTGAAGAACAGCCTCCAAAACTTAATAGCTCTCCTTGCATGAGGAGGTAAAAGACCCATCATTACCAGCATATGGCACATTGATGTTGTGATGCATCAACTTCCCAAGAGCAATCAGATTATATATGGATGGTTCCACTAAACTATCCCTGAGTTCATTGAGATCGCAGTTCCCCTCTAACTGCATGAATGGCCCCATAACAGTGCCTTGGGTAGGTCTCCCACATGCACTTACCTGCTTAAAAGGCCACTATTTGTTGCTGTGATGACTTTCTTCTTCCAGAGGAATTGATTTTTATGTGTGGCCCATTATAAACTTATTGACTCTGTTAATAGTTTATAAACAAACTGAACCTTTCAGGAAAACCATAAAGCCCTTAACGTAACATCGTCCACTTGAGCAAAGAAATGAATGTGTTCTTACAGGAGCTTAGCGACGATTAACAGACTCAGCAGCTCAGCCTTGAGGGCAAGAGGGTCCAGAGAGGTAAAGACAGGTATTTTCTCCGCTGATACATCTAATGGAGGAAGTTTGATCTCAGGAGAGAAATTGGTAGCGATGGTAGCCCCTGGCATGCCTCTTATGGAGAATGAGAGGTACCACCCATCCCCTGGAAAACTCATTCACTTTAATCTGTGTTCTGTTGGTATGCACTTTGTCCTATACTGGTACTCTTGCTGCCGTTAATTATCTCCATCAGTGCGAGAGCAGTGTAAGGGACTTCAGTGACAAAGTAGCCTGAAGTCTTCTCAAGTTCCTTGTGAGGAAGCCATATGTTTGGGTGTCCTTGGAGGAAGAGCAATCCTTCTGCTCCTCTTTCTGTCAGCGAGTCTTGCTCTGGAGTCAAGATGTTGTTCGTGCCTGAACTATAAAAACCTGCAGTAACTGCAGAGCAGTTGCACCACATCTGTTCCATGTAAACAGGACCAGGATGGTGCTTTCTGCTCCTTTGGACTGACCTTACTGGTCCTGCCACCCGTGGCCTGGGGAAAGGGTCCTTGGACAGAGCTTTGTTTGCCCAAAGAACCAAGAGTGAGGTACTTTAGCTCCTCTAACCCTAACCAGTGACTCATGATGCACACTGGCACCGAGTGATGTCAGCAGTGAAGTCAGTAGAGCTGTGCTGACTTTGCATTAGCTGAAAGTTGGCTCTTGTCTAAAAGCTGCCAGGCAATCTCAGTATGGGATTTGAAAGGCTGTGTTTGGAGGGTGACAGCTTCTCTAAGCACCAAATCCTCTTGAAATGGAAGTTTTGCCAGAGTGAGAACTTAATAGAGAAATGGAAGCCTTGGCCCAGTATTCTCCCTCCCATCCCACGTGAAAATAGAGAAGGAACAGTGTGTTCTGGACCCACAGAGAGCTGAGCCTGGTGTAAATCAGCCTTCACTGCCATCAGAGGGCCAAATCCTTGGCTGGGACTGAGGGGAATGAGGTCAGTGCAGCATAGAGAACTTACAGCACCAAGTGTTTCTGCTGCTGAGCACTGGGCACTGACAGTGACAGAGGGGGGCTTGGAGGCTGTTAATCAGCAGATCCAAAAATCCAATAAAGTCCTTGCAGTGATTGAGAGAGGAAATAACCATGTGTGTGTGAGGAAGAGAAAGGAGGGAGGTGGACATCTTGGAGTCATTGAACAAGTCCAGTTCTTTCCAGGGCTTTGGGACGGGGTAAGGTCAAGCCGGGTGTGGGAAGATCTCAGGGTCACTATAAATGAAGCAAGCCCATCTTTACATCTTTATCCTTGTCTCCAGTGTGCAGGTAAGAGCTCGCTGTCTCCCTTCTTCCCAGGTGATCCGGGTTATTAAAAATGTGATAAGAATCGAGTCAGGAGCAAGGTTCTGTGCACACAAATGGGATGCAGAACAATATCACCACCAAAATCAATAAAGCTGGAAGGAGCTCAGTAGCTGATGCAGAGTGCTGAATAGCAAAGCAGCAGTCTGCCGCTGCGGGCTGAGCAATTACTGGGAGCCACTCACTGAAGTGAGACCGCAGCATGGCAGGGCAGGGGAGTCTCGAGGGCTCACAGCTTCACACATGAAACAATATTTGCTTATGAGGCAGGCTGCTCTGACACTAATGATCATAGACTGGCTTGGGTTGGAAAGGACCTTAACATCATCCAGTTCCAACCCCCTGCTGTGAGCAGGGGTGCCTCATGCTAAACCATGTCACCCAAGGCTCTGTCCAGCCTGGCCTTGAACACTGCCAGGGGTGGAGCATTTACTTCTTTGGGCAGCCTGTTCCAGCTCCTCACCATCCTCACAGCAAAGAACTTCTTCCTTATATCTAACCTGAACTTTCCCTGTTTTAAACCTTTTACCCCTTGTCCTATTACTGTAGTCCCTGAGATGATCCCGTCTTGGCTGACCCTTTCCATGCAGAAGTCCCCAACCTCTTCCCAGATTTGGGAGGGAGGATGTGATGGATGGCAGTAGTGGGGGAAGACTTCGGCCGTCCTTTGCAGGGTCTGCTTTACTTTGGGAATGGATCACTTAGGTAAAGATTTGGGAGGATACTTGATTAATGAGATGCTTATATATGAATGCTGACTTTGATGCTTTGCATTGTAAGGCACGTTGTTAACCCACGTCTCTTCTAGGCTGAATTGTGCTGTCAGGTTTTTAATTGCCTGCTGTTTTTAGCTCTGCGCCTCAGTTTCCTCCTCTGTATTCAAGGCATAATAATTTCCTGGCAGGAGTCCCCAGGAGGCAAGGCAGCCCCCTCTGATCCTGATTTTGTACTCTGACACTCACTGTGCTGTGGCAGTGTGAGGAGCAATGTTCTGCTGTTGTGTTATAGAGAGGAAACAGGGCAGGAGGGGATCTCCATCAGAAACTCATTATAGAAGCCCCGTTGCCAGTGGGAACTGAGGTGGGAGAGGACTGGTGGGTGCCAAGTCCCAGCTGCGATCAGCTGGTCTGTGATCCAAATGTGCAAGTCAAGAGAGTAATATGCTTGTACCTCATGGGTTTATGTTCCTAATGGAACAGAGAGTATAGACTGTAAATCTCTTGATCCATAACTCGCAGCTAGCGATACCAGAAAATCCAAGCTCATGGCTTTAAAATCATGAATTACAGGGCTTGGTTGTGTGGCTTTTATTAGCCAGGTTCTCCAAATAGCCTAAATGTACAGGTCACTCCATAGCTTTTGTGTGCTGCTGTAAAGTGAGAGTGCAGGTCGAGTGCCGTGTGAAGCACAGAAACCCAAGAGTGATTTCATCCTCTAATAGCTCCTCCACTGCTGTCTCCCAGGGAACCCCTTTGTATTCAATTAGCTAATGTGTGCCTAGCACTTGGAAAATATAGAGTACTATAGAATTGCTAAGTGTTGTTATTTAACAGCACATATTTAGTGGTTGCAGCCCTGTATAGAAGTCAGAAAATCTACTCTAATTGCCTGGTGCTGCTGCAGAATTTGCTGTGATTTGAGCAAAGCCTGGGGATTTCTGTTCTCTAGAAGTTGATTAATTTTGGCTGCAGACCCTCTGGGCCTGCTTTTCCTGAGATCTCCTCCCACAGAATGATGGCTTTTGGTGGGTGCTTTGAAACAACAGGCTGAAAAGAGGGGTAAGAATTCAGACAGCCAGGATTTGTGTATCTGGAACTCACTTTGGCTTCGTGTTTGATGGTATTCTCTGTTCCCCAAGTTGGACTGGTCGGCATAAAGGAGCTGGGCTGAGATGGAGGGCAAAGTGTTGGTCAACTACTGCAATTATTCTAGTGTAGGGAGAGGAGAAAAGGCATTGGCAGTGGAATAGAAGGTGATGAAGGAGAAGCTGTTTGCACCCATCTCTGTGATTCACTCCTTCTTGGGTTCACCAGGTATTTGTGCAGGCAGAGGAGGCTATAACACCAGGGCTTGGAGTCCTCCTCCAGAAAGAACCTGCTGATAGGTGTGAGTTATTTCCCTAATGGCTTCTTGCTTGTATTGCCCTGGAAAGCCATCTTCTAGGCTACAAAAGCATCAGCCAGCACTGCAGATAAGGAAGAGTAACTACATGAACTGAGGAGAAGAAAGGAAAGGCAGTTGTTAAACTACGCTGTGTAAGCAGTAGGCTCACCAGCTTTGTCTACCAGCCAAGGCAAGGTCAGGAGTGAATGCCGCAGTTGTGCCTAGCTTAGGCAAAAGTCAGACTCAATGTCAAAGAGAAATCTAACACCGAATCCCCTTGTACCTGCTACAGAGCCGTTCAAGTGTCTTCTCAAATATGAGCAGTATTTCCCTACCTCAGTCTGGTCTTTGTCGAGGTAAATGCTTTAACACTTGGACACAAATACATGATGAGAGGAACCATCTGGGATCATCTCCAGAGCAGGGGTTTCCACCCCTTTTCCTGGCTGTGCTCATCTCTTGCCAGGCAGCATCAGAGGCACAGCCATCGCTTGCCATTGGGAGGGCAGGGTGGGAGGTAGGACCAGGGCTGAGGATGGGAAATCAGCTGAATATACAAGCCTTGAATGGTAAATGAGTTTATTTGCAGTATGTGGGTTTGGAAATGTCAGGTGTGCTGAATGACTGTGTAAGAAAGCTGAAAACAAATAGGGACAGAAGCTGAGCCGGCAGCTACTGAAATATCTGGATGCTCTTACCCCTTTGCCTTCCATAGCAAGCCTGACCTAACCAAATCTCTTATATCCATTGCAAATAAGTGTGTCCTCCAAGGATGGTTTATCTCTGTTTCACTGCATAGGCAGCTCATGGCTCATTTCCTTGTTTCTGACCTGGGTCAGCAGAATGCTCTTGTGCATGTCCGATGGAAAAGCATTTAAAGGCAGAGGGTTGAAGCCAGGGCAGAGGGAAGGGATAGGGAGTAATGCAGAGAAAGGGTTGTGTACCATCCATGTGATCCCCCTGTGTTAGAGATGAATGCTTTATGAGCATGGCAACAACAGAAATGGGGTTTACTGCAGCTGGAGGCTTGCCTAGAAAGACAGATACGGAGAGTGTTGTCTGTAGAGAACAACCAAAGCTTGCAAGGACCGGCAATGGGAGCTGGGAAAAAGCTGCTGTTAACGTTGGAAGCAGAGCAAATTGTTGACTCCAGGTCTGCCTGTGGTTGTTTTGTCAGGCAAACCCTGGCAGCCGCCTCCATCCTCAGCAGGGCACAGGCATTTCCCCAGAGAAATGAGGAAATGAGGCTGATGTGTGTGCGGGGCCCTCTGGAATAATGTGAGTGATCAAAGCCAGTAGCTGGGACTGATCCAGCCAGCTCAAGTAGAGTAGACTTGTAGGTCCAGCTTTGTCAATGCTTTGTGACTGAGGCAAAGCACACCTCTGCCTCAGTTTCCCCCATGTGAAGTGGGGCTTATTCCCTCACCCAGGAGTTGCTAATATAAGGAGCAGTGTCACAAACCTGCCAGCAACTGAGCAACCTCAAAAGCTTAGAAATGCTTTGAAGGGAGAAAAGGCACTAATAAATAAAAGCACTGATTTCAGCTGTTCTGAAGTTGGGGCGGCCTGGCCTGAGATGGAAGCCTTGGACTGTGTGGCTGTTTTGATACATAGCATCTCACTTCCTTTGCATATGATGAAGCCAAGAGGGCAGTCGGGCAGCTGCTTGCATTGTCCCCCACACAATTTGCCTCCCAGCTCTGGCTTGGGGGGAAGTGGTATTTTGCAGGGTCTGAACATGTCTCCTGCTGCTCTGCTTGCATCCAGGATCTCCTCTAGCCCAGGTTCTCATTAGCCATCTGCCCTCATTGCGTGGGTTGACAGGATGCTGTGGGTGAATGGATAACCTGTCAGGAAGGCAGGAGCATAATATCATTCAAATGAATCAATAGTTCGCAAGCAATTTCATGTTACTTAACGTTAATGCGGTTGTGTCCAAAACGCACTTAAATCCTGTGCCTGATTGCATCCTCGTGGGACATTGCTGTGCTGGAATAGTCTTGTAAGTCCATGTTTGAGAGATTTACAGGCATTATTCCTACATGCACCCGTGTGCAGGAAAGATAAAAAATGCCTTGACTTGCTGAAATCTCATAGACCACAGAGCCAAAAAACATTTGTATTAGTGATGGAAGAGAATGGGCATCCAGCAGTTTCTGAAACTCTCACTCCCACTTTCTCACTCTATTCTAGCATTTAGCAAAAGAGAAGTTAGTGAGGAAGGCACCACTATTTCCTGCTAATAGGACAAGAAGGGCTGGACTTCCCTCCGGGAAACTGGCTTTGTCATGTAACTGCTTCCATTGATGTGAGCAGTAAAATAGACCTTGTTTGGGGATGGTTTTGGCCTTTTTTTTTTTTTTTTACAGTCATTTTTATATATCTTACCACGTTGCTCTTCGGAAATCCAAGAGGATGAGCTGCATTCCAGAGCCCACAGCCAAAGCAGCTTCCCACAGGGCATTGAGATGTTCCATGAGTGGCATCTTCTGGTACCTGATGGCAGAAAGGAGCAGTGCAGGGTTCCCTTGTGGGGAGGAACTGCTTTGATTTAGCAGTTTAAATTTGGCATCACTGAATTGGACATGGTGGTGGTAGAGCTTACTGCTTGCTGCCCAGGCTGGGGTCCATTTCGGGGTGCTCTTGGAGGAGACAGGTAGTAGCAAACGACATTAGTTTCTCTCCAGACATGGGTCTCCACAGTCTGGTGGCCTTGGTGGCCTTGATG
>JBCJKH010076072.1:0-21144 GCA_039877255.1 Loriculus beryllinus | reverse complement strand
GAAGAGATACAGATGATTTAGCAAAGTAAGCATCCCTAGAGCACTGGTACTTTACATGCTGTGGAGGAGGGTAAAAAATGGAATTATGCCTTCCCAGTGATTTTTTTCACATGGCTTATTAAGAAAACCAGGTGTCTAAACCACTACCTTTATAAAGCATCTATCGCTGTTTTAAGCACTGAAAATTTATCAACTATTGCAGAAAAGCACCAGATGTTGGCTTTCTCAAAAGACTTTTTCATTCCAAGCACTGGTATCAAGTTTCCCATAACTGGGCTTTCAGGGGCTAGCTAGCTAGTTTCTGTAGCTTACCCTCAAGCCAGCTTTACAGTTTTGCAGGCGTCTTTAACGCTTCTGAAGCACAGTCATCCTACCTGGCTGGACACATGCAGAGTCCACACAGTGCTAATGGACCCTACTAACTCTATTTCTAAAGGAATCTACTGATTCTACCATAACGCCTCCAGCTGACACCAAGATAAGCAGGTAACTGCCAGTGCAATGCTGGCTACCATTTCTCCCGTGTCTTCTTTTGTCACCCATGAACACAGAGAGAGGAGAGCATCTCATGACAAGGAGTGAAGTGCCAGAGATTTAATCCAGGCCAAACACTCCTTCGCGGTTACACACAGCTAAAAATCAGACCGGTCCAAATACAGCCCAAACCCAGGGCTATTGATCTGGTTTTGCCTGCCAGCATCTCTCTGTGTCTGCACCTTGGTTTGCCTCTGCAAGTGCCGCTGGGTGTGCGCGTGCTCAGGGTGCCCAGCACCCCTTGGCTGTATTCTTTGTTGGTGCCTCTAGGTGACACTACTTTAATACAAACTAAAACAACGATTTCCAAACAAGGCTCCTTGCTTCTGCCCCATCTCTCTTTTCACCCTAAAACCTCATCTGTCTGCAGTGGAAAAATATCACAAATCCCACAAACAGAAAGGGAAATAAAGCCCTGGGTAACTGTAGCACCGATACCAGTGTTTCACACCCATGCTGTCTCACAAGTTAGGCAGCATAGCTTTTTTCATTCAGGTTTAGATTTTGTTTTACTTGGATTTCTCGAATGAACACCACTCACGTAGCTTTAATTACTAATGTGGATTCGGTTAGCAAACCTTCTTGATTAGGGCACCACCATAAACTTATTTTAAGCATATTCTTATTTAAGAAAAAGACTGTTTTGCATGGTGCAGTACAAATACTGGATTTGAACTGCCTTTTTGGTATGTTCAAGTTATGGAACAGGCATGAGTTTCACCACAGTTTTATAATTTTCATAATCAGTGTAAACAAAACCTAACAACTTCTTTAAAAATAAAATCTCAGGAACAAATGGAATACTGTTTGGCAGTTTCCTGCAACACTAATGTTCCAGGAAGGACTTCAGCTAATTTGTCCCAATTCATTAAGCTAGGAATCCCCAACAATCTATTCATAAATAAATAACCGACCAAAATGACTATTGATTTTTAAATTTAATTTCTGGTCAAATTTCCACTTTGCCTTGACTACCAATCTGAAAAAAAAAAAAAAAAAAACCCCCCAAAAAAAACCCCAAAACCAAAACCCAAACAAAAACCCCAATATGACACCCAAAAGCCAAAATTTGTTCCTGCTTACTGGCAATCAAAAACATTTCACAGATCTGCTTTTGCTTTCTTTTTGAAAACCCTGGACATTTAGGAGGAAACCACTTCTCATTTTTCATTTAGGTTTTTCCAAAGAGAACAAAACCTCACCTGCTGAAATACATGCACCATCTTCATACAGCTAAAGTGCTTGGCCAAAGCGCTTCAACTCACACACTTAAGTTTTTGATCTAGTTAACAGATATTAAAACACATTACTATTAAAAATTTCCTAACACAAAATTTAACGAAGTTATCCTTTGGCCTTCTGTGCTGTGTTTTCCATAGATGTAGAAACCACTCTACACAATCTGTTCTCTGTTCTCATCGAGAAATATGGCAGCACAAGGAGAGAGCTGCGTAGAAAGGGCAGGAAGGCCACTTACAGTCAGCAAGGAAATGTGAAGATAAAAGTATAACTATCTCTGTACATCACACACTGACATGGAGCAAACTAAAAGCTGATGGTGTGTACAGGTATCCTAAGGTGTTTATGTTAAAGACGAGGAAAAAAAAGGGGGTACTGTAGAAAGTTTGTATATTCATACTGGCTTTGAATGGCTAGCAGTAATTTGCTTTTTACTGATGCTGCCTATGTGATGCATACCTTCCTCAAATAGCAGCATCATTTGATGAAGCTTAAACTGTACTGGAATAAACTGAGGCTCCATCATGTATTTCACTAAATAAACACGTAAGACAGAGTCCCATCCAAATCACTGGTTGTTTTTATGTCATGCAAAAGTGAAAAAAGCCAATTTGGAAGCATTCTGCGAGACTTTATTTCCTTCTGCTTCTTAATGGCGTGACTCCAAACATTCAGATCTTACAGAGAAAATACACAGCTTCAAAAATTATCATATCTTCCCCTTCTCCAATTCCTCAAGTTTGTTGTTTCCCTCTACTCTTTCCAACTATGTAAGTATGTTCTCTAATCCTTTGGAAAGCTTTGATTCGCCCAACTCCAAACACCCAGAGGCTCCACATCTAGTCCTTCCCTATCAAGAATTACCTCAAGTGTTGTTTCAGTACTGGATGTTGCCTGTACCAGGCTATGAGCAATGTAGACTGAAGGGAGGACTGATAGCTGTTAGAAAATTCATAATTCACTGTAAAAAGAAGGAAGGCTGTTTTCTGGCAAACGTCTGAAAACACAGAAGCATTCTGAACCGGTTCTAGACGAGCAGATACAGGTGAAGCAGTCAAAAGGTGAAAGCAGCGAGCCATTTATCAGCTCTGTGGTTTGGATGGCACCTGCAGTAAGAAGGTGGCTATCACCCCCTGCCTCTGCTCTCTTAAATATCAACACACACTTTTACAACAACCATTCATGCAGCCACACACATACCCACAATACATTTGCTCCAGTGAAGACTGAGACAGCAAAATCCAGCTGGCAGTTCAGTAGCTGATACAAAGTACCTCTTAAAACTGAAAGCCCTGAACTTTGTCTTCATAGTCCCAACAAGGCCTGTGAGGCCTGGATGACTTATGACCTGCACGAAGTGGGGACGCTGTCTTCCATTTCACATCGGGTTGCTACAGGTCAGGCTGTGGCACAATCGCCTCACTCTACATCCAGTGAGGCGCCTGCCTCACTCTACATCCAGTCTCATCAGTTAGAGAGCCATGCCTGCAAAGTACCGCGCTGCTCAGCAAGAGTTAGCGCATCTTAATCTAACCCCTGGAATTAGAAAAATGCATCAGGCCACATAATTAGATCAACTGGATCAATTCAGAAGTTCCTGAACACACACCCACAGCCCCCTGTATACACACACAATCCTGCTACGCTACAGATTTCAGACATGTCCATGCACACGTGTGTGCGCACGCACGCAAAGATACACGCAGTGGTAACACAACTTATTTCTGTCCATGTGGAAAAAATGATCACAGCTATGCAGGTAAGCATAAGAAACAGAAACTCTACTGAGACCCACTCCTGCCTCAGAAGCAGTAGAAGGGGTTACCATCATCTGACATTACGGGACTAGAGCATCCATCTGATCAAAGGAAAAAAGATTAAAGCATCACACCCAGTTCTATTGTCACACAAGTAGACCATGCAGTGCATTACTACAGCCCAGATTACAGTTACAAAATCCACCGGTAACAGCCCTGCTATTAACATGCCACCTGTTACCTTTTCCAAAATGCTGAAATTATCTTATGATCGTTTTCAGCTTGACAAATGCAGTTTAATCTTTATTGCATCTCACATCACAGACCTGCTTCATCCATGTCTTATTTATCTCACGTGTGTCGGAATGCAACCCCAAGCCCTCAGTCCCCCCCTGCCACCAGGCATTCTTTCTGCTCTGCTTTATCAATATACCTGGGTTTCCATATCCGACTGCTCCTTTACAATAAAAAACACACCCACCCAGTATTCTACCATTGCCTGTTGCCTTGGTAATCCAAATGCCTGGGTACTCGCTGATTATCGGCGAATGAGACTCGCATTGTTCACACCGCAGCGCGTCTGCTATGTTAATGTGAGATAATGGCAGCCAGAAGACTCCTTTTGTTCCCAGCTTTGCTGTTTATTCATAGTGCCTGGAGGTCAGCGACTGCTACAACAACCGGGGAAGGAACCGCTGTAAGCGTGAGCAGATTCCACTTCTGCTTTTGCCTCTGAGACAGAGGGAAACACGAGCAGCCCCGCACAGCGAGAAGGGCACCGGGAGCTTTGCAGTCTGACTCACGCAAGGTGTAGCAGGCGCCTAGGAGGAAGATTTGATGGACTTGCACTTCCGAGATTTTAGATGAAGCTGATTTACGTTCCCCGACAACAGAAAAAAACCGCTTTCTTCAAGAGGCGCGGCGGAGGGCGGGAGGGGAGGGGGCAGCGCACCGCCTCAGCTCACTGGAACTGAGCGGGGCTGGGGGCTCCGGGGCTGACAGGGGAGCGGGGCGAGCCCTGCCGAGCCGCCGGGCAGCGACCGGGGACAGGGCGGCAGCGGCTCCCGCAGCACCGGAGGCTGACACGGGCGGGTCGGGTCGGGTCGGGTCGGGACGGGACGGGAGTGGGCTGCCGGGGGCAGCCGCCGCGCAGCCCCTCGCCATGCGGCGGCGCCCGGAGCGGGCGGGCAGGGCAGGGCAGGGAAGGGGGAGCCCGGGCTAATGCCTTCGCCAGAGAGGGACGGCTGCGCCCGGTGGCACGTACAGAGCAGGTCTGAGAAACGTCCTCCCGAGCCGTCTCCGACACTTTGCCTGTCAAAGCTGTTTGGAAATGCTGCTGCTGACACAGTGACACGGGCAAACAAACCATCACATCGTATCTCCCCTGACGTGGTAAGTGGGAACGGAGAGCATAAACAGACTGTGGTACCTTCCCCGCATTCCCAGCGTGGAGGAGATGAGGACATGCCGGAAGATGCCCCGGCTGGCGTGCTGTTCCTCATTCCTACAACAGCCCTTTCACGGGAAGAAACCTCCGATTCCTGCTAACGGCACTGCCAGTATCTAATTAATGTCAGAGACCCATCTGCACCGGTCGCTGATGTGCTCTGTTTACCGAGCAGGCTTTGTTGTTATCAATAGCGAAAACAACGCAGATTTTTTTTAGCAAGAATTTCTAACCGATTTTATTTTAGGGAAACCGTTAGAAGAGACTGCATTAGAAATCACTGCAAATATCAATGACAAATTTCCTTTTCTTTCCACTGCGATACTAAAGAGAGTTAAGAACCCAGGTGTATGGGAATAGCAGGAATAATAATAATAAAGACAAAATCGTATCAGGAATTTACTCCTTTTGTAATATGTTTGCAGGGAAATCCTGTGGAGGGTGGTCAGATTTTCATCTAACTCAATGAAGGACAGATGCGTGTAAAGAAAAGACATCAAGAAAATTACAAGGTTTTACACAAAATACGCATCTGTGTTCCTGTTGGCAAATTACCATAAAGAACAGAAATCTTTAAAAAAGACAAGGCATTTGCCATCATTTATGCCAGATATTTTTTTCACTCCACTGAAGATGGAACACGTCGCCAGACTGTAAGTCCCTCCCTGGGCAGAAGCCATGTCACCTCCTGGCAGGCAGGATGAGTGCAACCAACAGCACAGCATAGCACAGCACGGGTACCCAGCAAACAGCTACACACACTGAACCCACCCGGGCTGAACCCGGACTCCCCCAGCCCTCTGTGTCTGCGAAACCACACTCGCGGACCTGGCCCTGCAGTGGCTGAAAGGCACTGTCTTAGTGCTGGTCTTCCCCATCCAAAGGTACTCAATGCAGTTAAAAGACTTCTGATGATTTTAATGAGTTTTGCACCAAAGAGCTGGGAAAACTATAGCTTTCAGTGTCACCATACAGTTACCATGTTGACAGCCAAAATGGATAAAAACTAGGGATGGTGCCACAGCTGACTGATTTTTAACTCCAGCACCATCAGGAATGAACTGGTTTCATTGAGAACAAGTGACAGAGGGAACCTTCCCAACACACTGGAAGAGGAAAATCACCTGCGCTCAACACAAATCATCTGCTTTTGAGAGCAGCCCTCATGTAAAGAGCATGATACTACTGTGGTTATCGCTAAACACTAAAGTGCAATCAATTAGACATTTTCAGGATCTGGGCGTTCCAAACATGAGAATGACAGCTGTCTTTTCAGAGGTGTCAGTTACTGTATTTTAAAAATGAGCATAGACAAGGAAAAGCCTGTGAAGGTCAGGTTTTGCCTTAGTCAGCAGACATCCCTTACATCCTATTTGCCTAGTTTTTATCAGGATTTAAAAAAATATCAGCTGGCACTTTTAATAATAATAATGCTAATAAAAAAAAAATCACATAACAAACCCCTAAACTGTTTCATCTAGTAAATACATCAGAGAGGAAAAAATATGAATAACACTTACATGGTACTTATCAGAAACAAAAAAAAAATGACAAAAGTATGGTGGTTGTGTTTTTCTTATTACAATAGCACTGACTCTCTAATCGATACAGAAGCCCTATTTTCGCACATGTGCAAGGTGCTGTACACACAATAAAAGACAATCTTTATCCTACACCTTTTACCAAGCACGTGAAGAGTATATATTTGAAAAGAAGTTAAACTGCCCATTATTATTTTCAGAGATTGTGTCCCTCACGCTCTCCTATCACAAGAATTGACCACAAACATGTCGCCTGAAATGAAATACAGATTTTTCACATGAAAAGATTACAGACTGTATTATTAACAGCTAACAATTACACATTATCCGTTTTTAACTAGAGAGTACTAAGAATTTGCATTTAGCTTCAATATTCTTTCAAGGTTTTCTTCCACCTCCTCCTTATAGTAAGTGTGCGCATTAAAACAAGCCTCTGGTTTCACTTGAGGAACAAGATGGGCAAACAAGTCTTGGGACAGTACTTTGGAGCAATTAGCTTTGTCTTTACAATGCTTAGAGCATCAGCACACTGTTTGGGACAAATCCTGAGGGGTTTGGGGTTTTTTTGGTTTGTTTTTTTTTTTTTTTTCTTTAAGAAACGGCACTTCTGCAGAAAGAGTTTTTGACGCTGAACTTTTCCCTTATTTTTTCTTGATGGTGGATGTTAGCATTTCTTGACGGAAAGGAAGACAGAAAAAAAAAGAGAGGCTGCTCTTGCAGAATCAGGAGTAATACAGGTTGCTTTACTTGGTATATTCTCTCATATTAGGATTTACCATCTGTTCAGTCCCTCATTATATTTATTTCACAACTTCACAAACAGAAAGATGAAATGGTTTTGAAACAATCTTTCACCTAAAGAGTTTTGAATTCTTTTGCAAAGATTGTTCCTGTATGCCTCAGCTACATGCAGTAATGAAGTGATCCCTGACTTCAAACTGATGTATAAAATACACACAATGTGCTTGTTTTCAAAGAAGTGGTATATGCTGCACCTGACCTTTCACTTTAACCATTTCTCTCATCCTGACTTTTTTAAATTGACTATCACTGTTGGTCAAAACTGCCTATGATGGCAAAATTGAAAAGGCAGCAACCTTTTCAGAGACTCTGTCACTGTTTCTGCTGGTGTGTTATAGCCAGATCACTCCTGATCCTTAACAAACAATGGAAGAACCAGTCATAACCACCCATAAATTCAGACAGAGAATTGCCATTCTTTCCAAGAGCTCCTACCAATGTTGAAAGTTCAGCTCTTAGTAAAGTTTAAATAGAAATAAAAAAGGCACAAAACCAAACACTAAAAATAAGCACCTTTGTAACACAAGTCTAATGAATAAAAGGTATTTATGGCAATTGCCCGAACATAAACCAATAATGATACTACACAAAGCACCTTCCATAATATTGAATTACTACTTAATTTGATCTACTGTTTAATTTTCTCAAAACCTCTGGCACTCAGTAATTTTGTGATAAAATAATTTTATCTTCATATTTTTCATCAATCTTGACTGCCCTATACAGATATTGGTACCCTTTGGTCACTAACTGCAAGATGGCTGGCAATTAATACAGAAGACCAAAATTTGGAGCTAGAGAGAAGACAATAAAAACGTGATGAATGTTCATGACACTGTACTAAACTGCAACTAACAGCTGTCTATTTTCAGGTGGTTTTGCTGACAAAATAAGTTTTACTACAAGTTATGCAAGAAACTATAAGCCTCCTAGGGCTTGCCTAACCTGAACTGGGGTGCAATTCCCACTGGGGCTGATGGAAACCATACCTATTTCAACCAAGATTCAATGTGAGCCACCTGTAAAGGTCCACCACTTAATGCAAGAAAGCTTTAAGCAGGAATTCGATCAAAGCAAAGGAAGATGTATAATGACAACAATCACATACTTACGTAACAGCATTTGCCAAAGACCTTAAATTCATTTAAAAGTAAAAAAAACCCCAGCCATCTTGAGTAGTATCTGTTATTACAGACATGTCAGTTGGAAAACTGCAGCAAAAGGAAGTTACGTTACTCCCTGGAAGCTAGAAAGCATCAAATTTCATTCCATGCAGAAGGGCCAGCCTAAAGACTACTGGCTTTCCTTAAGTCCTCCATAAATCCTTTAAGTAGGACTTCAACTAGAAGTTACACAGAATTAGGCAGGTGGATATGGCTCACACTAGACCTTGTGTACAGGAGTGAAACTCACCCACATAAATCAATAAAAAAGACTAAAAATAAAACAAAATAAATCAATGAATCTCGCATTCAAGTTTGAGCTGACTATTATTATACTTAAAAGAAAGATAAGATTGAAGGATTTTTATTTGAGAATCCAGTGCTCATGCTGTTCCATAAAGCACAAGAGCTTGCAGTCCAACCAACCACTGTACATAAAGTAAGAGTTATTCAGCTGACATGTTGTTCTATATGCAACACTTGATCATCCTGTTAATGAAAAACTAAATTTAGAAACAAATTAGCATGATACAGCCCCTACTCTGTTGCATGCATGCACATCCCTGTATAGCATATATTCTGTGCTCTGAAAGTTCATTTGACCAATAGTATCATTCTCAAAGCCCTCCCTGATCTGCCTTCTTCAGTTTTCTCCCACAACTCAAATTAACTTTTTAAAAATAAAAGGTTGCCCCTAAGAATAGGCCAGGCCTGAATTTCCTCCAGTGTATGTGCCCATAGTTTCTTAAATACGAATCCTTAGATTCAGATTCTTGCCGTACATTCTTGAGTCAGAATTTATTTTAAATAGCCGAGCCCTGTTTCAACTTTGAGACTAAGCAGCTGCGATTCTATAGCACCAGGTACACTGTGATTCTAGTCCTTGACTACAGTTCTGGGTAATTCTGTTGCTACTAAAAGCAACAGCAGAAAAAGCTCTGTCTGAAGGTACTCAAAATAGTCCTGTGACAGAAGTTTTTTGGTGTTTTTTTTGTCTAGTGATATTCAGCAACTGACGTATATCCTATATTCCCTGTGTTAAGCTACATAAGGTTCTTGAATACGCTCTTGGTAGTTTTAATTTAGTATCTAATTCTTTCACAAAACTTGAAGTATCTGGTTACGTTAATTTCTTGTTTGTTTGAATTCATACAAACCCCTTGTGGATTAGAGATAAGATACTGTGAACTTTAATACAAAACTTTTGACCCAAATGTAATTTAATGCAAATACAAATGTGCTTCATCAACAGTTTTATCACTGGGATTGTACTTAATGGCATTCCATCTTTTTTTCTTTTTTTTTTTTTTTTAATTCAAACTGTCAGAAAACTCTATTCTTCACCCTATACTTCATTACTGCCTTACAAAATGATTATAAAACATCCATGAAAAGAAACAGTTCCAGTCGGAAAAAGAAGTTGGAGAGTCACGAGGTCTCTCATTCTAATGTACCACTCCAGAGATTATGAGTGGTCACAGTTCTGGCTAAATTACAGACAAGACAACAGCACACACTGAAGTAGTGATGCAGGTATTTCAAACCCCTGAGAGGCTGCTTCAGATATTACAGGTATGAAGTTATGCCACAGGAATTATGTTTCTAAAGGGGCATCTCATAGGTAAACAGCAGTAATTTAGAACTGACTCTTAGCATCTTCCTCAGTAAAGTATTTCAAGTACAATACTCAAGAGAAGCTTACAGGGATTGTTTGATACTGCACAGGATATTCTACTATTATGTAGAATACAGGGTAAGCCATTATTGACAGAAACGCTGCTGTTTATGTTGAGCAGAAGAAAGTGTTTATTTTTTGAGGTGTAACAGAGTTTCAGTGAAAAACTGCCATGAAAGAAGAGCTGTGCCTATCTTATCTATGTAAGGTAGCACACAGCCCCAGTGAGACATAATAGTGCTTTCATCCTTACTTTATAGACTCCAGAGGAACAGAGGCTGAAAGGTCAGATGAGAATCAGGCATCTAAAAGTTACAAAACTACACCTAAGAGAGCGTATACTCTGCACCACGCTTTCTCTGCAGACTGGCCGCTAATTTCACCTTGGCTTCTGCAAAGCTTCTCCCAGGTGTAAAACCAAGTTATTTTAGAACTTGTTGGTTTTTGTGTTTGTTCGTTTGTTTGGGGTTTTGTGTGTGCGTTTACCATCGACCAACTGAAAAATGTGGCAATCCAGGTACTTTGAAAAGCCACTGATACTGTATTATGCTACAAAAAAGGACTTCATTCTTAAGAGCTATAATAAAGGCATGGCATTTGCATGATTCTCCCACGAATATAATAAAAATAGGGAGAAAAATAACCAACTCAAAACCAGAAGTGGTTTTCAGACATGCACATTTGTGTAGTGGACTTCATGTAAATGGACAGGTACAAAGATGTCCCCCAGCTCCATTCTAACACAGAAGTTCGTTACTTACGCTACCATGGAAGCTATGTACAAGGATTTCAGCCTTATCCATGTTCTTACAATCCTTTACTAACAAAAGTGACCTACACTAAAACCAATTTATACTATCTGTGATTTTTTTAATGTAATGCTAAGTGAAAGAAAGCTTTGAGAAAAACCCTCCCAGAAACATAAAGCATGAAATGAATGTTTAGTCCTGTCTACACTTATTTTTCAGTTTTTGCCTTCATCTAGGCTCTGCAGACAAGAAATACAAATACTGCTCCTCCATGTAATTTGGTAAAGGTTTCACATCTTCAGCTTCTTCTAGTGCCCTTTAATGCTCACATTTTCTCTAAATGAACAGAAGTACTTTGCGATCCTCACCTGATAAAAGGTGGCATAAGACATTCTCCCATGTGTGGCTATGCCCACTATACAATTGGTTTGCATACATTTCCAATGGTGCTTGGAAAATAGAATATCAGTAAAATGTTTGCAACCTCAAGAAAAGGCACTTGTATCTAAGTAAACAGGAGGAAAATGGCTTGGGAGAGACATGTAGAATTTTATCTCTAGGGCACAACATGAAGTTTGAAAGCAAGCCCACTTGATCTGAGCACAGATTTCAAGAAGGAATCATCACTTCAGTAAGCATCAGGCAATAACAAAGTCAAACCCCGAGTTTATTTTGTACTTGCTCTAATTACAGCTCCCCTGTTGTCTGTAGTGCTGTTCAGTGCCCAAAGCATCAATGGTAACAAGCATTTCACATCTGTCATGCGGCACATCTGCACACACTGCCACTCCTACAGACTGGGCTGAGACTCACCTATGAGAGAGGGTGGGTTTCATGGAGCTCATAGAGTTCATGGGGGGTTGCATGGGTAGCTTCCCTGGAGGATCGTTCTGCCGGCTTTTCTGGTGGCGAAGCAGCAAGAGCCGTCCCAGCTCCTCACACCAGGATGAAAGCAGTGCTGTGCAAACAGAACAAAATAGCAGTAAGTGCACAACTCAAGAACTGGCACAGCCAAGTGCAGATGCATGCGACTGTAACAGGAGTCTCAATCCCAACAGACAAACCCCAGGAGTGAAGAGCTTGTCCATGATCGACCACTCATATTATTATCCTATCAAATTGAGTCTGTAATTGCCCTACACTATCATTATAATGTTTTTACACAAGTTACAAACATTCTGCACAGCCCAGGAGGGAGAACTTGTCTGAGCTGAGCAGTGCAGAGATGAAGAATGGATGAGGTACAAAGACACAGGATAGCTGTTGTGGGTAAAAATAGACATGGAAGAATTTGTTTCATGCTAATAGAAATGTAGCAAAAATATATAGAAGACACCATTCACAGAGGGGAGCAAAAAACAACAACATCTCTTTTCTGTTCAGCTATTTTTGTGCAAAAGATTAATTGGAGAGACATGAAGAGAAACCCATGTGCAAGGATCCATTTCCAAACCTGCTATCAGCCACCAGTCTTGAACACATAAACAGGAGAACACAGCCACACTGATGTATGGATACAAAGTCAGCACTTAAATCTATATTTGACCCAGCACAACCCCTAAATGTGTATTTCCATTATGTGACTAATCTTCTAGTCAATGAGGGCAATTCTGTGCTTACAGGAAAATCACGCTTATGAACTATGAAGATGCAGAGATTTCCTACAGGGACAAAAAGCTTCCAGCTCCAGCTGAAGGGATGAAAGGGGTCATTATCTCTGAAAACGTGGCCTCTCCTTTATGCAACTACATTCAGAAAAGACCAGCCCCTGTTACAGAAACCACCTACTTTTCAGTAAGCACAGCCCCAGAAAGTGACTGTGGGTGAAATCTGGCTCCCACGAGCATGTCCAGCCAAGACACCCCACTGGAGCCTCCAGTAACACCCAGCTGAGCCTCAAAGCTGCATGTTTAATTCCAGCATCAGCAGTGGCTCTGGCAAAAAATCACCAAGGTACAATGCAGTGAAGAGTTTCACCAGAACAAAGTGCAGACTAATTGAAAAATTCTGCAGTTGAAGAAACACTCTCAAGGGGCAGCACTTGGGGTTTTTCCTTCTTTAAAGTATGCTTTACAAAGCCCTCAGAACAATAAAATGCTTCATATTTAATTTTTAACTAAGTGCTTTCCTGAGGTGTTACGAACTGAACACAAATCAACAGATTGCACCAGCAGGTGAGAACCCGAACACTACTCAAAACCCAAGTTGCCACAGTGGTTCAGAGTAGCAGAGCCACACATGTAATTTTAGGCTTCCTGGTTTAAAAGAGACAAATGCAGAATTCACTAAAATTGTGGCTTTTATTTTCATTTCTTATTTTTGTAGTGTTTTTTTCTTTTTTTCTTTTTTTACCAAATAACACAATCATAAGCCGTAGCAAACCACCATTTCAAGTCACACCACCTTCTCTTTTCAGTAGCTATTGTCCGGTACCATTAACAAATCGGAACAAATTCAGAGACTAATTGTAAAATCATAAGGGGGGTGAGGAGGGAGAGGAAGACCTGTTTTGCCAAGAGCACCCACAAATACGATTTTTCAGTACCAAAAACAATTGGAATTACTCAAGTTTAACGGCCACACAGGAAAAGTACTTAAAGCCCAAGCCATTCCTGTGAATAAATTGCACAATTGGACAAAGGAGAGGTAGTAATTTCATTGCCGTTATCAAGCAGAAGGTCAAGAGCGGTGTTTAGGGAGGCATTTTAGAGCTCTGCTGTGACAAAAAGGGACACTGCTTCTTTATGTAACTAAATATGGTCACTGGGAAATTGTCAGCCTCACATGTAGCTACAGAGAGCATTCCCCCGAGCAATGTGAAATGTTCCAGCAACGAGTGTCAGTCCAGGCTGCTCCTCTATTAGCCAAGGAATCTGTCAACAAGCATTTGATCAAATTATACTCACCTTTTATCCCTGGCATATCACCACTAATGTGCCAATGACAAAGGCGCCCTCCCCCTTTCCAGCCACCTGGAGACACAAATCCCTGCCTTGCAGGGCTTCTTCCTGCACACCACTTGAGCTCTGAGAAACAGGAACAAAGTGTTCTGCTGAACGCTAAATGCAGCCCTTGCAGAGTAATAGTGGATGCTGAGCACTTCCACAGCAGAGTGTAATTACTACAGCATCAAATGGAAATCGTCCATCTTAAATGAAGCTTTGATGGGAGGAGGAGCTGCTCCTTCTGCACACCTCTGTGCACTTGACAAACAAGATAAAAAGCAAAAACCCAATCGATCTGAGGGCAACAACTAGCAAACAAAAGAGAAACCTGCTTGGAAAAAAAGTGGAGTAACTCCTGAAAAAGGAGTAAGCAATGAGATAGCACTGCTTTGGTGAGGTGAAGATAAGGAAAGATCTTAATGAGTTGTTATTATTAACACCAATATCCAACATACACATTTATAAAGGTAAAATGTAAACCGTTAAAGAACAAAGAGGTCCTCAAGATAAGCTGGACAGTTTCATTCTCCAATTTATCTAGAGAGGAGTCATGTTTTTAGAAACTAAGAGACTGCAGGTATTAAACGTAGCAAATTTACTCATCCCTATCACAGCACTCATTACGGAGAGGTTTAACCTTTCCTCCCTTGGGACATTTCAACTCATACACCGTGTATAATAATTGCTCTCCTTCCTGCATCAGTGTTTGTGCATGGAATGGAAACAAGAGTTGTTTGTAGCCACCTTAGGAGTAACCAGTCCCCCTCCATCCTGTTCGGTAGGAGCAAGAACCACCTAAAGGAGTCTGCTCTCGTCTGCCAGAAATGCAGGGGCAGCCTCCATCCCCCCCTGCCTCCGCTACCTCCACTGCTCTGCTCTCTGCTTGGTAAGATGAACATATACCCCACACACATCTGGTACAGCTGGCTTCTGGAGAACATCACTTCCTGGGCTATTCAAGCACGATGAAACAAACTCAAAATGAATTTACAGATTACACTATTCATCTTTAGTGTACTTAGTTACTGCTTTTTATGCTGACAGTATTAGGCGTATCTCAACTCATTTACACTCAAAGCACGAGAATTTCAGTATCATATTATAATGAACAGATAAAGCAGCAAGCACAAAGGACAGCTACAGATGGTGCCAACAGTCAGTCTCTCCCTCTCATAGCACAGCCAAGCAGCTGCTTTTTCTTCCCCCTCTGCCCCTCCTCCTTGTACAACAGGAGCACAGATTTTGCAGATGGACCATCCACACCGTCTCTCACAGCCTCTTGCTGCGGCAGTTTAATGA
Organism: Loriculus beryllinus; assembly: GCA_039877255.1. Lineage (NCBI taxonomy): Eukaryota > Metazoa > Chordata > Aves > Psittaciformes > Psittacidae > Loriculus > Loriculus beryllinus. Next base: position 5,994 of record JBCJKH010076072.1, on the reverse strand, counting down.
TCAGATTTAAATCGTATTCCTGTGCTGCACTGCTACAATGTCCCTTGCATGTAATGATGTGGCTTTCCTGCTCAAGTTGAACTTAACTGTTGCAATGGGGGGCGAAAGGCAAAATCCCTAAATGTGCACCCCCCCACACACCTCCATACGCAGCCCAGGTGTAAAATACAACCTGGTTAATAAACTAGAATTAACATTTTCAACCCTTGTTCAGTCACGGAGTGCTCTACCAGTTCATGCCAAAAGATGCATAATAATGGCAATCAAATGGCGTGCTGACAGTTTAAGTGTATTCATACATTTATTTGGCTTAAAGGGACACACTCTTGGATGACTGGTGCAATATTTGACCTACTTTTCCCCATTTGCAAAACCTGTATCATTCTTAATGGGACTGCATTTTACTTTGAGCACTGATGTATTTTCATAGAAATAAATCAATACTGATTTGCTAATGATGACTGTGTTAAGAAACCAACGCAGAAATGAGCAGCCTCGGCTTTCACATTTGCGAAACAGAGAAAACCAGACAGATTTAAAAATAAGAGAAATTTCAATTATGAGTTGCCCAAGGGGTTTCCCTAAGGAAATGAGAGAAAAAACACATTCAGAGATACCCAGTCCCACTTTTGTTTCTCCTTTCCCTGAAGAGGAGCAGACGTTGCAGGAGTGTGTCTCAGCACAGAATGTGACCGACCTCTCCTGAAAATACTCATAAATACTGCCACATACCCGGAGTTGGCCACACTTTATGTCCTTCTGAATGCCTCCTGTAGTTTTAAACACTTTCATTGAAAAAAATCATGAGACATCTCAACGCATCCAACACTGGGATCCTGAGGACACGGAGAGGGAAGAAGGCTCTAAGGCAGAGATTTCTTTTTTCTCCCCTCAGCCTGAGTCACATTTCAAGCATTTTTCTGCAACCGCAGAGCTAAGCCTTGCTTGAAAGAGAAAGGAAGCAATTGTTATTTAATCCCCTGCCTCTAGGAGCCAGGTCTTTAAGAACATGCCAAATATCACAAGATTTGCGACACAATTACTAGGACTGGCCGCATCCCCCGGTACTGTTCTTTTCATGTGAGGGCCCTTCTGTGCTCAAAACCTGCCAGGCAGTATGGAAACAAAGGCTTCCGCTGCCCGCTCCGTGACACCTTCCCATCCCTCGGAGCCATGTGTGCCTATCACTCACCAATAGCACCAGGCACTTCTGTGAGGAAAACCAAGGAGCTCGAGCTGGGGGAAGCCATGGATCATATCCAGGCTGCCCACGCCACTTCTTACTTCTTCTTGGTGACAAATGATGCTGGCGTACTTGCAACAATTAAGCGCTGGGTGCTGATGACGCAGCTCAAAGTATAGTTTATAGCCATGGAATTGAATATTGGTACAGCCCGTTACAATCCCTTTTGGGTCAGGGAACAGAAAGGGGAGGGAAAATAGGCTAAGCAATCAATGCTACCCCATAGATTCACTAATGCATTTCATTAGCTGCATCCACACCAGCTCAGATAGCTGCAATCCTGTAACTGACTGATTTAACTCAGTGCTGTGCAAAGTGCCGTAGTAAGCATCTCCGAGTGAATGAGCCAGTCGGCTCCCTAGAAAGCAAAATACAGGGAAGCACAGTGCTAATCTATTTACCTATTATGATACCCTAGTATTAGTTACAGCTTATCACCTCAGTAAATCGCTGCCTCTTGTTAGGGAACATGCTTAAAGGTGCACCAAACTGTTATTTACAGGCAGACACTATATTTACAGTCACAAAGACAGGTGAGGAGGGGATAGGACAACAACTCAGTAATTTCAATGCCTTCTGCTTCCCGGGAGACTGCTGGAGGAGCACAATAGGATTATCGCTTCCTTGCTGCAGTTAAGCTGCAGTAGATAGTTCAATAGGCAGACTGGCAGACCCGTATTTCTCACTCACTGCAATGAAAATATTAGGAGAAAAGGAGGAGTTTGATTTGGAAAGCTATCTGTTCAGCACTGTCTCGCTAGTGTGGTTTTCTGTCTCGAAAGGAAACGCGTTTGGCTGAAAAGATATTTACAGCATAAGTAAGAAAATACAATTTTTTTTGCAGATCATAACCATTAATTTTACGCAGCTCTTAGAAACAAATTTGTATTTTTTACATGCAGAATTACAGTTAAGTGGAATACAGAACCACTGAGGGCTTTCTATCCTCTTCAGTACAGACTGCAATCTAAATTCAGATTTTATAAATTATCCAGTGAAATAATTTGGTGGGGTAGGAAGGGAAGCAGCAGAGAAGGAGGGGAATGGAAATTACTATTGTCTTGATTATTTAAGAATGATAGTCTTTTTACACAGGAAAATGGAGACTACATACTGTTTGGAAAAATACATAAAAAATGTTAACTACCTGATGATCAGTGTGCTGTAGTGTTAGCAAAGTCATTTCAATTGCATTAAAAGGATGGAATCTTTGTGCACAATTTGGAAAGCAGTAAATCAGATGTTTTCCTCATGTTTTAAAAGCCATTTTGTTTTTAAGGAGCTGGGGAATGGAGAGAGAGGAGAAATTCTTCATCCCAAACTATTTCAAGGATTGTTTTTCCTGCAGCTCTACTTCTCACACACTCCAGGAGAGCTTGGCAATGTCTGGCTAACCTGTCGGACAGTCAGGGCAGGAAAGCAAGGCCACAATGGAAATAGGATGTACCTATCCATTAGGAGAAATCCAGAGTATGCGTGTTTGCCCCTCCTCTTCAGTTCTTTCAATGTACCGCTACGTGTCCTAACCCTGCGACAGACAAGCCCTACCCCTGTCATTACACAAGCTTCTGCTGTGTATCTGCCTCAATGCGGAGAGCACAAAAGGAGTGTACATAATGCCAATTACAAAGCAGAAATAGTCATTTCTCAGCAGTCTGGCCGTTTGACACGGACTCACAGCAGTTCCCAAGGCGCCCACCCCTCCTTCCGGGTCTATCTCTCTGGCTGCCAGCAGATGCCCGTTGCATATGCAGGGGTCCATGGTACAGAGCCTGTGCCTGCTCCCAGGTGTTTGTTCCCAACTCATACCAGAAGGCTTACACCCCAGTTGGCTCCTTTTTTGGAGCAGCTGAGGATTGTGCTTGCTGTTCTCCATCATGCAAAATCAGTGATATGAGCTTAAAGAGTCCAAGGAAGCCGGATTAAACAAACCGATTTTATCTGGAATTACAAATACCAACATAAGCGAGGAGTACCACCACCAAATACACACAGGTTGAGAAGGTGCCCAGTGACTGCACAGCAAACCGCATGGAACTGAATTCCCCAGCAGAGCAAAGGCAGCGGCTGGCTCAACCCCTGCTTTGGGAGGCATGAACTGCCCACTAATTGCAGAAGTAACACGAAGTCAACAGTCACAGTTCAACACTGTGAAACAGTATGGTACATGTTTCTACCACAAATATCTAAATAATGCCCTTTATTACCAATGCCTCCTTCATTACTATAGCTAGAGCTGTGTCCTGCAGAAATACCCAGCTTTGATCTGGTAGGATCTATTACCATGCAGTTATATATTATCATTAAAAAAACAAACACTACATAGGTTTGTAGCAAAATAGATAATGCGGAGAATGCCTAATTAAATGAAAAGTAATATAAAATTACTTAACAGAGGATTTATTCAATAAAACCCTTACTGCAAACCTGAAAGTTTTGTGCTTTCAAGGGTGCTGCGTTAAGAGTGACACCAAGTAGAAGTCTGGTCTTGAATATGGGTCCAGCTTGTCTCGGTGTATCTTTAGCTCTTCACAGATACCTCTCGAAACACATATATAGTGGCTTCCAATTAGAATATTACATGCTGGAGACACATATTTGAATACTGCTATCCTTATCCCATGACTTTAGTGGAACCAGGATTCTCCAATTTCCTTCTACACTTGCCAAAACTTGGCAGAGCATCTTACCAGATTCACTACATTAACTTTGAAGTAATACATTACAAAACAGCAACAATAGCTCAATTTGGCAAGCACAAAACACTCTGCATGGATCCAGATAAAATACGTAAGCACCTCATTTAGGCTTCGTTGTAACTACGTTGCTACATCTGAAAACATGCCCCATTATAAAGAAAAGACAAAGCTGGTTAAAGGCCACCAGCAAGGCAATCTTGGATACAGCTTTCCAAAGGAAATGCACTCCAATAGCGTTAGATTGCTTGCTTTCTTACACATCCAATTGTCGGTTTCACTGCTTAGAATTCAGACAACAGTGTCTTTCATTACTGCTGTATGCGTTTATTTTGTAATGCCAGTTCCAGTCATCCACAGACTTCACACATAATGTAGGCATCTGAAAAACGGAAGCGACTCACTTTAACCCATCTTTAGCTAGATTCAAAGTGCTGACCTCTAGGTGAGAGGATCAGTTTCACTTAATCCATCCTGAGCCCTCCAATTACTACTGTAAACAACTCCTGAGCTAACGCTACCACTAACACCCGAAAGAGCTAGGAAGAAATACTAGAGGTGTATAATCAGAGATTGAATACAGGGAATTCATGTACAATCAGTACGACAACGGAAGTCTGGAAAAGGGAAAACCTAGAGGCTATTTCCCAAAAGACTAAAGGAATAATTACAGAATTGAAGGCCAAGTTTCCTACTGGTGAAAAGTAACCCAAAGTATTCAAAAGGACCAAAAGGAAAGCAAAAAAAACCAAAAAAACCCAACTAAAATGGATTTGTCAAGAACAAATCATGCCGCTACTTCTGTACTTTCTGCACACTAACAGACAAGAGACTTTGAGCATAGATTTGTTTGATTTTAGTGAGGCTTCAATGATGCTTTACATGACCTTCTTACAAATAAAAAAGAGAAGTAAGGTCTAGCTGAATGCAACACAAAATGACTGGAAACTTAAGCTTACTGAACTATTAAACCAATGGTCAGTAATAGAAACAAGCATTATTGGCTGGGGTTTTGCAGGAGTTTGTTGTGGGTCTGAAACTACTGAATGCTTCATTTATGGACATCCACAACACAGATGGATAAAGTGCTAGAATATGTGCTGGGTCAATTTACAGATAGCACAAGCTGGAACAAAGCATCAGTTCACTGCAGAATTGGTGTTGAAATCATCTTGAAAAGCTGGAGAAGTGGTCTGAAACTACACCCAAGAGGAACAAGTACAAAGTATGATACAATGCAGCTTGCAACAACAGGGTGAGAATCACCTTCAAAGGCATGAATTCTCAGAAGCGGAGCTGAGGGCAGTAGCTGTGCAGAGGCTGAGCTGTGCCACATTACTGCAGCAAACTCAACAGTCCTCGGGTACAAGTCTGAAAGACGCAGAGTTCTCCTTTCTCTCTACCCCACCACAATGTACAGTCACAGAAGGGGAAGAAAAGTTACCAAAATCATTATGAGAAACCCCGTCAATATAATCTGCACTAAAAGATTGCATGGAGTGGTGGCACGGTTTGGTTGTGTTGGTTTGGTTTCTTTTAGAAGAGCAAAGACTGGCAGCAATATTTACCAAGTAACAAAGCATCACCCATATCCTCAGCAGAAATGCCAAAATGAGACAGGTTAGGTATCAGAAAGCCAAAGAGACAGGTTAGGTATCAGAAGCATCCTAATGCTACTAAATACCCTAAGGGGCAAGTTGATTAATTTTCCACAAACGGAGATGCTGAGGCACGGTCAGATAAACATCCAGAGAGAACAGTACTAGGCATCCTTCAGGCAAGGGGTATGGCACAGATACCACTGAAGTCTTTTATAATTAAATGACTCTATGATTGTGAAAATAGGAATTTCAATCAATCAGCTTGCATCAGAAAAATATTTGAATCTGGCTTGTCTTTATAATTATTCTAAATAGAAACGTAAAAAGTACTGAACATCTCAGTTACAGAGTGGGGAGCTCCTGCAGAGACTGCGGAAGTGGCCATCCAGCTACACGGCTTGCTGGCTACGTTTTACAGATGAAAGAAACCGAGGAGCAGGTGATGTGCTGAAGG
>JBCJKH010076069.1:0-26005 GCA_039877255.1 Loriculus beryllinus | reverse complement strand
CTGCTCTGAATCTCTTCTCTGCCCAACCCGTAGCTGTGCCTGGGATTGCTCCGACTCAGGTGATAGGACCTTGCACTTGTCATGGTTAAACTTCATGAGGTTGGCATCAGCCCACCTCACAAGCGTGTCAAGCTTCCTCTGGATGGCGTTCTTCATCTTTCTTTTTTTTCTTACAATTGTGATAGATCTACAGGTACATCAGGTTGTGAAAGGATAAAATCACCCAATTAGTGTATGTGCACATACTTGCAGATTGTAGCAGTAGGATACCACATGGCTGCTGACATTCTGTTCCACTGCCCAGAACACTGTCCTGGGCCTCGAGAAACAAATCTTACAACAACATGGCACCCCTGAAAGCACTGATACAGACAAAAGGACTCATTTCTAAAACAACCTAATAGACACCTGAGCCAAAGAGCATGACATTGAGTGGTTATATCACATCCCCTATCATGCACCAGCCTCTGGGAAAAACTGAGTGCTACAATGGACTGTTGAAGACTCAGTTGAGGTACTGTTGAAAGACTACACTGGGATTTCTTTAAAGTCAAGATAAAGGAAGTGCGTTTTGTTACTAATAGAAATATGAAACTTTACATTTTTATACAATATAGTAAATTTAACTTCCTAATTCTTCTAGTAACAAAGTTTTATTTATTATTTATTTTTAACTCTCCTTTCTCTCAATGTCTGTCTATGTTTTTGGGTAAAGACAGCAAGTTTTCCAGGAGATCTGAGTTATGCTATTGCTGGGTTGATCTTTCTAGAATATAAAGCAAGTGCCCAATGGTCAGCTGAACTGCTTGTTATTAATTATCGTGGAGAACTGAGAAGTTATCTTGTAAGGTAAGCATAAATTTTCACTTGCTTTGAGAAGGCATGGTGAACTTTACAGGAATTCTTTCCACTCGTTAAAGAAAATAAATCTGAACTAATGTATGTATTTTTTCCCCATACTTAAGTGTTGGAACAAATCAAAGCTTTCAAGAAAGTCACAGTTTCAGCTTTAGCAGCCATTATGCTCATGGAATAACTACTGTTATTTATCATCCTGGTCACAGGTAAGTGATCTCTTTGGTACTTGCTAATAATATGTAAATGATGGCAAAATAAACATTGAAGTAAGCAGAGGGAGAAAAAAGGCCTATTCTAATATTGATATTTAGTGAACCAGTAGTAACAAGTCATGCATTACTGGATCTATGGAAGAAGCCATGGTTGGTGATTTCACTTTGCTAATGGAATAGTGAAAATTAAGTTATGCCCTTTACTGTTTGAGTACCTTGCATGAGCAGCATTCTTTAGAATGTCAGGAGCAGTTTCTGAAGACATTTCTGAATGTGATGGGGGTAAAGGCTGATATATAAGCCTGGTTGCTTTTTTTTCCTGTGTGGATCTGCTTGCTGGACTCTTGGCCAGACTGTATTCCCTGGTGTTCTGACTGGAACTGCCTGGCTTTGGTATTTGGAGTTGTCTTGCGATGCATTTTCTTTATTAGTAACATACTGGCTACAAAAAACAGACTTGAAACGTGGACTAATTGACTGTTTGCTCTTGAACCATGAAGTTAGAATAGGTCCTGTTTAGCTGATTACCTGTGTTAAAAAATTGTCTACCTTTTTAATGTTGTTATATAGCAAGATAAACTTGGCAACTTATTTTTCTGTTTCTCTTCATTTGTAGGAACTAATTTTCCTTCTAGATATACTGGGATTGAATTTGTCAGCACAGTATGTTTTATCACTGTATTGTTTTAAATGGAAATTGGGTTTGGCTGTAGAACAACATAATAAACTCACTGTTTAAAAATTTGTTCTCATTCTTCAGTGTTAAGTGAGCTGTCCTGGTTATCTCAGGGAAAAATGGTTATTAATGAGAATTAATGTTCTTCTAGCTTATTTGAGAAATTAATTTTGAGTATGGTTTCTTCTAAGTAGTTCATATGTAGTAATTCCAAATAATTAATGCACAGTATACTAAATCTAGAGTTTTGAGGTAACAGGGGTGAGTTATGGAGTTTTGGTAGTGCTGTCTGACCAGACAACAGAACCTGTCATTCTTTCCTTAAATCAGACTGAGGTTAACAGTTCTTGACTCTTATTTCTCAAGTTATATTTTTCTGCTCCTAATATTAGGAAGTATAGTGATTATGAAAGTGAGTGTTGCAGAGATTATTGGTTACTATTCACAGTATGGTCAAATAATTATTCTGACAGTTATAGTAGCCAGATGTGCCTGTTTTTAATTTTTGGTGCCTTTCTGAGTAAATGATGTCAGAACTGTTAAACTCTTATAATGGATGAACCCATTAACAAGAAGATACGTAGAAAACCAGTCAAAGTAGTTGTCAGCATCCGCATTGTTTTGTGTGTACTAATGGCAACTTTGCCGTAGAAGTTTAAAACAGAAGAGGGGAAGAAAAAAGGCAAATATTTCAGGTTTCGTTTTCCTTCTTTCCTCCCACCCACAAGAGAAGCAGTAACTTTGTTTTTCCTACTATTTTTACAAGATCCTAGCTTAACATTTTTAAAACTTGATACTAGTGTGAAGTAAAGAGCTTGTTCTTGCTAGTTCTAGTCCATGCTAGTTCTTTGCTTAGAACAGATTTTTTAGAATATTGGTAATTAAAGTTATCTTTTTATGGAAGCTTATGGTTGACAATTTTTGGGGGTTATTCTATATTCCATATTTTCTAGGGGGAGAAATGCCCTTTCCTTACATAAAAAAGATGTGGTTATGTCTCCTGCTGAAGTAATGAGTTTGTGTAACACATACGGCATACACATTCAGTAGCTACTTGTTTTTACCAGGAAATGCTATGAGTAAAAATAATTAGGTGGTCATAGTATCTCCTGCCATGTGCAGCCAGTTGACTTCATTAACGAAGTTGAAAAATTGATACTTGAAAGAGCATACAATTGGATGGAATAAATGAAAGGCAGAAAGAACTGATGTTTTGCTCTTCATGTAGGCAAGTGTTTTCTGTTTTGAATTTTCTCTGTGATAGAAAACTTCTAAATTTGACATTAGAGAACTCTAAATTCATGAGTAGAGTCTGTTGCTGAAATTGTCTGTTATCCAACAAAAACCCAAAAGAAGTTGAAGGGAGGCAGTTTTCTTAAGTTATGTGTTAAAGAAAATTGTAGGTACATATGAACACTTCAAAATTTTAACTTTCAGCAATGTGAACTTTGATCACTTAAGCTCAATTTTGTCACTTTGTGCTTTCTTGCATTTCATTTAGTTTCAGATGGTGAAGTTATACTGGTCTTTCTCCACTGGTTTGCTTGTAAGCCTTGACTTACTATACTCTGTATTTGCTTATTATTACAGTGTAATAAAATAGCACGTAAGAACTTAATATGCTTAATTTTTTCAAGTAGATGCATGATAATTGCAAAGAGAGTATGTCAGTAGGGAATGTAACTCAGTCTGTAGAAAAACTTGAAATTCTAACTTTGAGAAAAAGTCTAATAGTGAGTTTCACTGCTGTTGAAAAGTGCTGTATACCTTAATTAAAGTGCTTGATGTTCATGTTCTATGTGACCCAGCTTTCATCTATGATGGAGTTTATGGTGCATTTCAGTTGACAAAAATGTCTGCTTCAACGTGAACTCTTCGTAGGCTCTAACGGAAGGTTCAACACCTGCTTATTTTAAGTATTTTACTCTAGAGCTGAATGTCTTAGTTCAGGGTTATCTGCAGTTGCCACAGAAAACGTTTGATGTTGGGGGCCTGAAATTTATGCTAACTGCAGGAGATGAAGGATTTTAGATTTAGTTGGAATTTGCTTGCATCATAACTGCGCGAGGAATTGCGTAAAAGACACAGGTTTTTCTTAGCTGCCTCAACTGAACTTCCTGTTCTTGTTACACTAGCTATTTTCTGCCCAACTTTGTTGAAACCTTTGAAATAGAGTGCACTTGAGGTACTGCAAGGGTAGCCATTATTTTGAGACTGGATGAACCTCTGGAGGTACCTCATCCTTTGCCCTTCACAGCTGGGTCAACTAGGCCAGATTTCTTGGAGCAGTGTCCCTGAAGTGAAGTTACCCCCTCCACACCCCTTAGAAGTATGGTCTTTGTTAAGGACTCTGATGTGCTGGGGTTGCTGCTCCAGTGTGTGCTGGGGATTGTGCATCGCCACAGTTGCTGAGGACATGCACAGAGAGAGCTTCTGGCCACAACTTCCCTGCGAACTGCTGCACAAAATGCTGCATTCATTTGCTGTGCTTTAGGCTTGGCACTTACAGAGACCTTTTTGTAGGACTTGTAAGGGTTCCCTTCCCTTGCTAATCAAGAGTCAGGTGGAACAAAAGCTCAGAATGCCCTCTAATCAGGAACAGCTGGCAGACCTTGTTTAAAAGCTTCTACAGCTAGACAGCTTGCTCTTCTTGGCAATGGCAGATAATTGTCAAATTCCTCAAAGGCTCCCCAGGAGTGGCCTGATTATCCCAGAAGTATGTAGAAGATTAAGAGGATCTAGAAATGGAGCACAGAAAACTGCTGTACAAACTGTTGCAAGTTAGCTCTGCTCCATGTAGAAAACATGCAAAGTAACAGCAAATTGGTTTAGAATTAAGATCTTCATTGTATATAAATAGTTTTAGACTAATTAATGTGTTTTGCTTCTGTGAAAGTGCTGAGAAGTCAGCATGATGACAGAAAACATGTATATGATAGACAACATAAATAATTTGTTGCTTTGTTTTGGAAAATATGCAACACATGCAAGCAAAACAACAAAATTAATTAAAAATGGAAAAAAGACAAAACAGGAAATACTGTAGCATGAAAAGCTGTTACACCTTTTTCTGTCACTTTCAATTTACTGCTAATAACACATGATCATTACTTTCTATTTGTCGTTTCTATAACACATGATCATTACTTTCTATTCTGTCGTTTGGAACTTCAGAAGCCTTTCAGAAGAACAGAATGTTTTTATCATGTTAACCAGGAAGACAGTTCACTGTTTCACCCTTGTGCTAATTCTTCTGTTACTTTAGATACTTGTGGCTTTCTTTCTATTGAAATCTTAAAAATAAACTATTTCACCTAGATCTTAAGAACTTTTACTTTTATGGGTTCAGAGCTAATGCAACAGTGCATAGCAGTTCTAGGTCCGGTTTACAGATCAGTTCTAAGAGCCATAGGGATGTCCAGGCTTCAGGCTGTCCTCGTGATGTTGGCTACATCAAGCAACACAGCATGAAAAGAAAAGGACCCAAGGAAGATCTGGTGTATGATGAAATGCCGATGTGACATCCAGCACCTCTGGAGCTGGTGAGGCCAACTCTGATGGCAAACCTGTGGTGCTGGACTGCTTCAGAGATGAGGCAGTTCTTCCCATACATACACCAGTGCAAAATGACTCATTTGCTCCTGGCCAGAAACATCCCCTGCTACCGACATCATGGGAACCTACATGTTTGCAGGGCCTTTCAGTCAGTCCAGGAATCACTCTGCATGCTTTTGACATGTGGCCATCTCTAGAGTGGGACATGGCAGCTGGGTTGCTGTAGAGTTACTAAGGCTAGAAGGTAATACAGATGTATAGGGGAGGTTGCAAGAAGGTATCCCGACAAATCCTTTGACTTTTAATGCTACTGCACACCCTGCTACTGCTGAAGAGACCCCCAGGTCCTCACAGCCATAGCTGGGTGTGTGTCTTGCCTGAGAAGCTATTCCTCACACACAGCATGGCATCCATGGCAGCAGCACAATGTCCCCTGCCTCCGTTTCCCTTGGTGTCACTTTCTTATGGTGAGGACTACTGTTAAGACATGTGAGATGCACTGGCACTGGAAGGGCTGAGGCATTAGTCATAACAGCAATACAAATGTTGAAGTCATTGCTCCCCTAACTGATAAAAATACTTCCCAGGGATGCTGCCCTTAACGTGGCTGGCTGAAGGGCCAGATCTCTGAGCACCCGCATCCAAGGGCAATCTGGACATTTAACCCTTCCACTGGACATCTTGGAACAACAATATGAAGACTGGAAACGCCTGGCAATGCAGACAGGGGATTAGGAGAGGACTCAGCAAAGGAGGGATGCAAGCTGTTTGCTTGCCTCTGAGCCTTACTCCAAACCAGCCCAGGAGCGGTCATTCTTCATGTGGGCTGCATGGGTCTTTCTGTGGATTATTATTGACAAACACCAGCTCTGCCCTCATTAACAACCTGTTAATCATCTGCCACCCATCATTAGGAGGTGTGCAGAGACACATTGACTGTTATGGCAGGCGATGTATAACATGTTCTGTAGGCTGGAGAGGGAGCATAGCTTATAGATTACTTAGATGGAGACTGGAGGGCTGGGGGGATTTTAACAACCCACCTGGATTTATGAGACCTAGGGGTGGGCCATTAGTTATCTTCAAAATCTGCTGTGGCTTGTGCTTTTATGAACAACCACATTTATAACGTCATTCAAGTCACATTTTAGTTCTTACTCATGCCCCAGCCAACCCATCCAAGACAACACCTCAGCTGATGATGAGCCATACGTTTGGGAGAAGCAGAAGATGATTAGTTTTGAGGGCGGCAGAGGGCAGAGAGGGATGGTGCCCTGGGCTGTATTTGTGGAGAGTGATTTCTGCATTATTCATTCATGTGTGAGCACTTTGGGGGTGTATTTGAGCACAAAAATTGATACTGAATATTTCTAGCATCACAAAATGATTCGCACATGGGTGATTTCACTCACTGTTAGGATGTGGCCACTTCTAGGGCAGAGTATGGGTACTAAGAGCACATTACCTGTGCAGAAATAAAGCAGGGGCAGGCTGATCAAGGCAGACGTCTGAAGCCAGTGTCTATCTGAGACACCATTGGGCAGTGACCCAGACACACATGTGCCCTTGCTTCAGATAGAAGAAATTACACCAGAAAAGCTCTGCAGCCTCAGGACATGACTCAGGACTGCATTTCACTCTCAGATCCGGGGGCTAAGGGTGGCTGTAACCTTGAGGTTAGCACTGCTCACTGCTCTGACTCAGGTGCACTGCATTTGCCTGAGGACCAGTTAGAGGGAGCCTGGAAATGGCTTGTGTTGTTATACTGAGTGTTGGAAAGGGTTTTTTTCTCCTCTTTTCACTGGCATCTGGCTCAGGGCATGCAGAAGTGCGAGGAGTAGCATAGTTACTTCATAAGGGATGCAGTCTAGGTGAGGCATGGTGGTCCGGGTCCTTAGGAAAGCCTGGTGCCATGAATGGGGATGTCTTGACCTGCTGGAGAAGGATGTAGGCATGTCTTGCCATGGAGGATTTTCTTGCAAGCCAGCTATGTCCATTTTCTCCTTAACTGTATCTTTATAGTGCTTCTGGGGCTGAGCTGGGACACACAAAACTTTGCTTGGCTCAGTCTGGGCTCCCCGGGGAAAGCTGGTCTGTGATGACCAAAGCCTGGACGGTACAGTGTGCAGGGGATGAGCTGTAGCTATAGCTAGTGTGGATGGGTGAAGCTACCGTGTGTGGCTGTGCTATATAGCAGGTCACTGGGGAGATTCCAGCAGCTCTAACAAGAGACTGAAGGACCATCAGCCCTGTGGCTGGGAGAAACTGATAGTGGTGAGTTATGCTTCTTGTGCTGAGGAGCTAATGCTGGTAGAGTGCTGGAGAAAAGAAGCGAAAGGTGAAACCAGGGATGTAGAGGAAGAAGATGGATGGAAAATGTGACTGGTATCTTTTTCCTAGTGAGAGAATCTTGAGCGTATTACGGGATGTGGTTGGCTTGCTCAGTGCGTTTTGGGTTACTCCACAGCAGCACTGGGGAATGATGCTACTATCGGTGTAGTCAGTGATAGCATCCAGTTTGAACTGCACATTTATGGGGTGACTCTATCAAACATTTGTGCATCAGTGCTGTGAGCAAAGGTAAGATGAATCCCAGTTCCTGGGCCACTGAGTACTGGAACTGTTAACCTGGCCATGTCCTGTACCTTCCTCTGAAGCAGCTAACTTTGGGGATGAGGTGATAGGGAAGGACATGGCATGGGGTGACTGTTAATTCCAGCTTGTCCCTGCTGCTTTGTGCCAAGGTCCTTACTGTTCTCTGAGTCTTCTTTTTGTTTGTTTCCCCTTCCCCCAGCTGTGTAATTTCATTTATAAAATGCTGAAGTGTCAGCTGGGATCAAGTTCTGCCTTTCTTTTTCTGTTTCTGCTTAAATGAATATTGATGTAGTGTTTATTTTCCTTTAATATTCGTGATAATAAAGGACTTGGAGCCATTCACTTTTAATTACACCCTTCTCCGGGAAACAGTCTAGTGCAATTAGAGAGCTTCCAGCGCACGAAAGGAAAACAAACAAACTTTTTGCCTCCTCTCCCAGAAGTGTCCAGTGGGGTTCCCAGCAGCGTCCCCTTTCCCTCTGCTGCAGTGGTCTGGGAGTGGGAACTTCAGTCCAGGACTCCCGGACTGTGGCACCTCCCTGCTGCGCTGTTTGGCAGGCCACAAAACTTGGTGACCATTTGCAGCCTCTGCAATGTGGGGCAGTGGCTGGAGGGGCGGGCAGGACACAAATTTGCATCTCCCCTGTTTCCCAGATGGGAGCTGTAAAGTGGGAATTCCGTTTCTACCCTAGCAGCACCTTCCCTGTGTGACCATAAACTCGGTGCTGTCTTTCCATGCCTCAGCTTCCCCAGCAGTGAGAAGGATTTGGATCAGTTGTCCTGCCTGCTGTCCCTCTTGACTGGACGCTGTCTTCCTGCCCTTGTGAGGCTCAGAGTGTCTCCGTTCTTCTGCAGCAGTGGTTAGCTGTTTAAATTGCATCTGGCAAAATGATCACGGAGTGATGCCTTGATGACAGAGCAATGACCAGCTCTCCCTTTCAGCACTCAGTCAGCACTGCTTCTCCTTCCCCTCGCATTATCCATGAGCAAATTGTTATATTGAACTGTGCAAATTGCTGAGGAGCTTCTGTTAGGAGCCTGAACCTTCTCTGACACATAATACCAATCTGTCTGAGCGTGCCTGATGATCAAATGCAGTCTGGTGTGGAGATGAGCAATTCCCTAGCAGCATCTGTTTTGGCAGTAGGGGCAGTGGTAGCTTCTGCTCTTGGTGTAGTTGGTGACAGAAGGCAGCAAGCCTGGAGACTTCCTGTGGACCATAACAATTCTGCTGCTGTCTCAAAGCTGGGTTTTCACAACTCTTTGAAAATCAGAGCCTTTAAGTGTTGTATGTCAGCACCCAACGTGGAAAACATCCTATGTTACAATTACGTTTGGAGACTCCTGTCCCAGAAAGCTTTCTGTTCTTGAGCTGCCTTTTGATGAACAATCAGATGCTATTGGTCACATCATGCTCAAAACCAGCTGAGTGCTATATGGGGCTTTCTCACATGTAGTGGTTGTTTCCACCAGCAATGTCTTTTGGCTGAGACAAACCCTTAAGAGATGCTCTTTTAATGTCTCTGTTCTGTCACATACTGGTAGGGCTGAATAGTGCAAAAGGCTGATCATTTTCATCCTGTAAAATATGCATAATTCTATTTTACGTAGGGAATAATCATTGCAGAACTGACTCTCTTTTTCATCCTTTTCCTGCTGTAATTACTATCCACTTGCTGATGCCTGTGCCAATGTCTGTGCATGATGAAATGAGTGAGAATTTAAACTGCCCTGGGTGATGGGACATAGACCTTGCTGAAAAATTTAAATGTCTCCTAGCCAGAGGAGGCTGGCCCATAAATAAAGAATGAAATCCCCACTGCAGGAGTGGAGAGCTAGTGCAGCTCCAGACTTAACACCTTCCTGCCCACCTCCAGACATGCCTAGGGCTGTGGTACCCGCAGCATGTGTGGGAGCCCCTGGGCTAGAGGGCCCCTGTGTGTCAGAAGGAAGCCTTGAAGTTAGGAATAAACTGAAAGTACTATCCTGAGCTTAAGCGGCATGTTGATCCATTTAGCCTAAGAGCTAAGGCTACTGGCACCTGTGGAGCAGAGAGGCTTAGCTGGAGCAGAAGAAACAGGCAGTTTTTCTCCATTGGAAAATAAGAGAAACAAGGAATTAATCTCCTTGCAACATGGAGGGGGTACCAGGGGAAGAGCATCTTTCACGTGCTATGTCTGGTAGCACGACTAAACTGCTATCCTTTAAAAGGTCAATGATCTTTAGTTTTCCAGTGGAGAACTGTTTCCATTCCCACATCTCTTTGAAGATATTTTACAGCCGTCTTTTACAGATCAACCCAGACGGTCACAGATGAAATGACAGTTTGGTGAAAAATCTCTCCCAGAAGTAAGTTGTTATTTCTGTCCATTACTGACTGTGCTGCTGAGTTCACTGTGGAGCACAGGGGTTAGAGACCTACAGCATCATCAGCTCTGACTCCTTTCTGTCATATGTAGAACATCAGGGATCCCTTCTTCATCTTTTGCTGCTGGCAAGGGCTCATCTAGCATACAAACATGAGGCTCAGTCTGCTTCTGGACCTTTGCCCTCAGTCCACACTGATTTAAGCAGTTGCATGGAGGATGAAATTGTGTGGAATGGACCAGTGTCTTGGGAGGAGGTCATGCCACTTCTTGTTCTTGATGTGAAATCTCTTATTTTCTGTATTCATGTCCCAGGAATGAGATGAGAAGCTTGGCTCACCCTATATCACCAGATACCACCTGATACCTCACCTTAGCCACAGGTACAAGAGCCAATTGCCCCATTTCAGCCAAAGCTGTCATGGGGCAGGAGTCTCAAAGATGTTTAGTTCCTCCAGTTCAGTGAAAGGGGGGGAGAAATGCCAAGGGAAAGGTAGTTTCCAAGGGCCAAGCTCACCAGCATCAGATGTGTGAGAATCCATTCAGGAAAGTCCCTGAAAAATCACCTTTGTGGGCTCTGCTGCCTGTGGATGAATGGGTGTGATTAGGTGAGATGCAGATGAAGGCAGGTTTCAAGCTTTACTTAGATGACTCCATAACATCTTTCTGCCACCAGCTCTCAGGGGTGGGATTGCAGCAGCAAGATAGGCAGTATGAATATCTGCTTCCATTAACGTGGGTAATTGCTTTGTGATTCTCTTCTCAGAGCTGGGTGCAGTGAGCTGTGCAAAGCAGATGGAAATTGTATGGGTGTAATTTGGGGGATGATGTAGAAATTAGCCAAGGTGCCAGAGCATCCTTTGCTGGGGTCCCATGGAGCTGGGTGCCCTCCACTGTAATGGGTGTGCAGCAAGAGCTAACAAACCCTCTGGGGGTTGCAGAGGATGGTGTAGGGTAGAGGAGAGCTCATTCCCTGGCCTTGGTCCTTAGGGATGTCTTTGTGGGTTCTTCCAATTAACCCACTGTGCTTAATTAGCAGGAGTTTTCTGTGAAGGCAGATAACTAGGTAACAGACTTGAGAGCTGGTCCTTACTAACTCTGGGTTAGGATATGGGGGAGTGCAGGATGCTCTGGGATCTGCTGCCTGAACCCTGGAGAAACTCAGCCCCCATCTCCTGAGTGTTCCTGTCCCCAAAGTGGACAGTGCCACGCAGTCCCTGTGAGCACTGTGTTCTCTGCAATGTGTTTCCATGAAGTGGCCCATTGTCTCCCCAGGATCACCTCACGGGCCACAGATGCCTTTGTGCAGGGCTGCTTCAGAGGGGAGATCCCAGAGATGGAGCATTGCCCTCAGGGTGCAAGCTGCAAAGCTCATGTTGGTGAGCTGGGGCCTCAGATGAGGAAGCCTGTGCTAACAGCCTGGTGCAGATGATGGTACACCACTGCCTGTCACATCTTCCTGCGTTCCAGCTATTACCTGTGCTGGAGACTTTGAAGGGAGGTTTGCTTAAGGCCAGAGGAGTCTACCCAGCTCTGTTCAAGCTGTGTTCTGCCTGTGGTAAATGCTTTACGATAGCTGTTGCCTCTAACAGCATCTAGCCTTCTAATGCCTGTTCCCACTTCCCTTAGGGTGGCCCATCCTCCCCCATCACTGTGAAGCAGCCCTTTCATTTTGCAGCTGCACCGTGGAAGAGCAAGGAGCTCTGGGTTTTTATTAATTTTGAAGAAACTGATATTTTGATTCTCAAGTCAATCCTGGATTATTCTGGGCAAATGCAGTTTGACAGACCATTATTTTGAAGGGACACGGATCATTTAACCGAGCCTAATTGCCTCTGTGTCACAATTAGTCACTCAGGCTGGGAAGGAATTGGTGTCACCATCATTTTGTATTGGGAGCCAGTGACTAAATCTAATGAAAGCGTTTGAATCAGAACTTTTATGTACATACGTTCATTATACTTCTAAATTGGTCTTATCTCCTTGTAAGACTGAAGAACACTCCGTGTGAGAGTGTGCTTGGGTGAGATGAAGTGTTGAGGGTTTAGGAGAGGCAGGAGGGGAAACTGAGATTTTCAAGTGCCTTGGCTGGACCAATGCAGGGCTGCTTCCACAGTCATGGAGTGTGGTGCTGAGTACAGGTTTTGGGGATGCCCTCTGAGAGAGGATTAACCTTCTGGCAAGGGTGATAGTCAGGACAGACCTAGGGGATGGAGGAAAATATCAAAAGGGCTGGAGAACGGAAAGGTTCAACAATCCTTGAACTGCTCCGTCACCTGGTGGAGTCACCTTGAAAAGCAAGTCAAGGGGTTTGACATCAAGGATGCAAGTCTTTTCTTCAGGGTGGGGTGAAAGGGTCTGTCCCCCTTCATTTCTGGGGGTAAATGACGCTCCGTGGTTGTGTCCCGGCAATGATCAGTGTTACACAGCAGGAGGAAGGGGGCTTCCACTTCCACCACCATAGCACAGGCTCATGCAATGCTGAAGGTAGTTCATTTACTATTTACATTTTAAATGTGCCAGGTCAATCTTGCCAAACTTTAAGGCTGTCATTTGTCTGCTGTGCTGAGTTTAGTGATAGGAAGGCTATGACAAGGAAAGCTGTGGGCCTTGTGGAAAGCCAGGAAAACACTTGTGTACTGCGGATACCACAGGCACTGGATACCACTGCAAAACTGGAGGGGGCAGGAGGATGCTGGGACGTCATCCCCCCCTATCAACAAAGCCCAGAGTTTCAAAGTCTGTCAGCTCTTCAGAAAGCATGCAGACTGTCAGCTGAATGTCATGAGTGAGCAAAGGAGCCAGGAAATTAACTTCTCCATGAAACAAAAATCAAACTGACTCATTTGTTTTCAAGGTTCTCTACCCTGGCAAAATGAAAGACATAATCATACAGGGGAAATAGGAGGATAAATTGGGTGTTATTTCAAGTATTGCTGGCTCACATAATTTTATTGTGATGTTTGCAAGAATGGGCATTTGTTCTAAAGCTTCAGATTCTGGACTCGACTGTAAGCTTTTAGTACAGAAAAGGACATTCTGTGCTTCATAATCATGGAAAACAGCTTGAAAATTGTGGTCTGAGATCAAAGTCAGAAGTTCAGCAACCAGAAAGTAAGTAAGGAGAATTCAGAGGGCACACTTCATCTGATTTGGGCCAGGAGGTCTTGTCTTTGAATGCCTCCACCCACAGTGCAGTACAGATAATGAACAAGGAGCCAAATACGCTGTGTCTGAATGTCTGGAGATACCTAGGTGGTGGATAAGTGAGCTGATAATGACTGAACCAGCCTACTGAGAAGCTCATTTTTCTGCAACATTTCTGTAGGTTGAGTGGGGAATGGCTGCTTGGGTAATTTGTCTTACTGAGTGGGGGAAGGGGTTGGCACTGATGGCAGGGGAAGACGCTGTGGGAGCTGACAGACCCTATGACCACTGGCTTTCTGACTTTATTCTGCCCCAATGCAGATGAACAGGGAGAGTTGGATGCAGCTCCTGCTCCTCCTGTGAACAGTTTGACAACCTTTCTGATGGAAACAAAACTGTGTGGGCCCCTTTCCTGTTTCGCTCAAGACGAATTTCTCTGTAGATTTGAACAGCCAAACACAGAGCTTTGGAAGGAGAGCAAATTTTGGGAACACATCAGGTAATCTGTCTGTGACTTGGGAAGCTGTGCAACAGCAGGGGAGATGTGGGTTCAACACAAAATCGTGCCATGCTCTTGAGAAACCAAATACCTGGACCCACTATGGCTTTGGGGAAAGAGAATGAAGGGGAGACAGGGTCAGTTTGGTGCAGTTAAGGAAAGATTAGCACAGGCTTTCTCACATCTCCATCCCACTACCAATAGATGGGTCCCCGTCACAAGAGGGCCCTTTCGTAATCATCCCAGGTGAATGGAGCCCTGAATGACGCTAATGTGCCTTGCGGAGCTGTCTCCCCGCCTTCATTATTAATGTTTAAATCCCTTTCAGAAGCACAGCCATGAATTTTGCCGTTGCCTTGGTGTCAAAGAGCCAGCACAGGCAATGTCAAGTGTTACTGGTGGCAGAGCAGAGGTCTGGATGAAAACAGCCTCCTCCTTTACTTAGCTGCCTTTGATATCAAAACTGTCCAGGCGGAGGTAGGCTCGAGTTGTTTGCTGCAGGTTCTGCTGGTCAGAGAAGGTCTGCTTCACTGAAGAAGGGACAAATGTCTCGATGAATGTAGGGGATAAAAGGCTGTATCTTGTCCCTGTCTTCCTCTTATCTCACCCCATATAACCCAGCCAGCTTGTTCAGTGGCTTGTTTGGCCATTGTCCTGCCTTATCTTGCCCATGATGCAGTTTCTGGGGAGTGCAGCTGTAGTCTGGCACTCTGAAGTGTCATACCTTTGAAATAATGAATTATTTCAGAAAAGAATAGTTACAGAGTAGCTATATTTATATAAAAGAGAGGTATCTAGGGTTTTAAGAAATAATCCCCCAAGGCTTTTGGACAATTACAGCTTCTATTTTCCCTAGAAAAAAGGGAGAAACAGTCAAAAGGAGCAAGGTGATACTCAATAGGGGGAAGCAAAAATTTCTCTGATATGTCTGTGCTCCCTGGCTAGTTTTGGCCAAGCGATTCATGTTACACAGATGCAGCCCAGCCTGTCAGGACTCTAAGCCTCTAACAGGATTCTCTCAGCCCCGTAGTAATCCAGTCCTAACTGATAATCACCTTCACCCTCTTCTCAGTGTTTCAAACTTGAACTTGATTGACTCTTGTTCCTAGCTGGGAGACGCTATGCTTTTTCCCCCTGCAAGATTAGGGTCTCCTCTGTAGCTAGGGAATGACAATATGCATAAAAATTTGTAGACTGGGAACTGTTGATCCCATAACATAAATATCAAGTGTCCAGGACCCACACAGTCTGGCCCTGCTGCAGCTAAAGGCTTACTATGTGATGTCCAGAGCAACATAAAAGTCTCTGATGCTCTGCATGGCTGCCTGTGGTCCAGCGCTGCTTAGCTAGTAGACTGTATCTTCTAGTGAAATGGTCAAAGACAAGGGTGGGGAGGAAAACCTTGCATTCACAAAGAGGATTGATATGCCATATTGCCAGTCCCCAAGGCATTTCCTTGTTTCTACTTTTGGATGTACCCTTGCCCTGTCCTTGAATCTTACACCAAAATCTGAGCTCTCCCAACAAAATGTGATGGGGCAGGTTGATGGCAGACATGGATCTCCAGCAGCTGCAGTGGGAATACAGCAGGAGGATGGTGCTAGGTCCCTGGGGATATGCAACCTAAGATGCATGTGGGTCTCTTTGCTACAGAGAGACCTGTTTGCTTGATTTCTCTCTCCAGCCCATTTTCATTTTAGGAAATTCTAAAAGTAAAACTGCTGCCTGAATTATTGACATAAACCGTGTTTAAGCTGCTTCTTGCGTAACTGATGAATCAGCAGCCAGCAGTTAAGCAGCCTGTTGTGCTGATGCTGTGCCATGTTACTGGTCATCATCCTGAAACATGGGGCAGGAAAACATTCTGTCCAACTTGTGACAAGTAACTATCCCACACTGGTGTGTTAAAGAGCTCCTCTTCTGTTTTATCCACTCTCCAATTGATTTATATGTCTGTCTGTCTAGATGTCTGTCCTCTGATATGCCCCATAGACAGCCTGGTCCCTGCCTGCCTTTCTTATCTCACTCTCACTGTGATGCTCAAAAATTAGATGGAGAGCTCTGACTCACCGGTAAAACTGGGATGAGGCAGAGAGCGAGGATGTGCTGAGGTGAAGCCAAATAGTTGTTGGAGGCAGCCAGGAGGACTTTTGTCTCTCCGGGCTTGTTCTGCTCATATTCATGTCCTGTATGAGGGGAAGCTGAAGACCTAATGATGGAGCTGTGAGATGATTGCAGAGCATGCACCGTCCACCTGGAAGACAAAGTTTTGCCAGCAGAGGTAGGTCAAGACAGCAAAAGGGGCACTGGAAGTTCTGGTCATAGATGCAATTTTAAGAATAGGACTGGTCTTTTCGTTCCTGAGCTTCCCTTCCCAGGACAGGCCAGGGGAGCTCTGTTCCCCAAGCAATGGAGGCCAGTGTGCATCTCCTAGGGCCAGAGCACCCTGCAGCAGAAAAAGCTGTGCTTTTCCAGATGGGGCATTAATGAATTTGGATGGATCCGTTATCAATAGTCAGCTTCAGCAATCAGAGACTGTACTGCAGATCAGGTGGCTAACCACAGTCAGCTGCATGGCCAAATCTGCACCGGGGCTGGAGCTGTTTCCAGTGGTGCTAATGAGCCCTGTGGACATGTTGTGTGGCACATTCATGAGATCTGGTACACATTTGCTTTTGGTACCTGTGGCTGCATGGGCAGAGCAGAAGCCCATGGACTGGAGGCTTTTGGAGGAGAAAATGGGAGCAGTGTGTGAGAGATGGCTGCAGCAGCAGGGAGGCAAAGATGTAAACGCGGGACGGGGAGCCCGAGGTCTAGTATTTCTTGGCTCCGGGGCAATGTAGCAGCACAGGCTGTGGTTTATTCAGGCCAGCTGCTTTGAAGAGAAAACATCCCCTAAACACGGGTTTGAGGACCGGTATCTTCTGGCGTGCAGCCACTAGAGGCTGCCCTGCTCCAGCTCCTGAGCCGTTGCTCGTTGGCGCTAACAGCAGCGCTGCTGCCTGTGTTTAGGCACTGGGGGAAGGTGGTAGGAAAAGCCATGAAGTCTTTTTTATACTTCTGTGAGTGGATTGAGCAGGAGCCACAGCAAACCTGGGCCCTCAGGGGTGTCACTTGTGTCCCTGTTTATAGACGGAGAAGCTGAGGCACAAAGAGGTGCATAGAAATGGCTAGCTTGGCTGATGGCAAGCCAGCTCTGCAGGTCAGGGCCATGGGGGTGTTAACACAGGCAGACCCCAGTGTCTGGCTCTGGCTGCTGCCGCACGAGGGGGTAGGAACAAACCCTGTGTGTATGGAATAGCTGCAGAATCCACAGACCTTCTGAGAGAGCTCAGAGACCAGATTCTGTACAGCAAGGCAGACCTGATGGCTGTAGCTGACCTGAAGCAGCAGAGCTTCTCTGGGGGAGCTGTGGTGTCTCATGGTGCATCCTCAATCCTGCACTTGCACACCTATGCAAGCCCAATGCCTGTGCTGGTGTTTGCTGAGCGCCTCAGTGCTGGGGGGAGCTTGGCCTCACCTTAACTCCTTGTTAGGCATCCACTGTGAGCACACCAGCTGCAGTGTCGTGGTCAGTGGAAATCCTGCCTGAACACTGCCCACTGTTTGTTCCCCACGTGGTGGCAGATGTAGATATAGATGTAGACAAGTAAGACCTGAGCTTGCTAAGCGGGTTGAATACGTCCCTGAGACAGTCCTGCTGCCTGGAGAGCAAGTCATGGTGGTGAAGCCACAGACTTCATCTGATCCCACGGGGTTGTGGGGTGCCAGAACAGATGATCCTGATGGTCCCTCACAGCCCTCAGACGTATCCAGTGCTGATATCACCAAATGCACCAAACCTTCCTGTCTGCACCTTTAGGGTGTTTGGGGGTCTCAGCTCTGCTTGCCAAACCTGCTTTGCATGGTGCTACGTGAGACACTGGGTTTGGCTCCTGGGCCAGATCTAGTCTTCTTGGGTTTGGCATGTTTGCTAACCCAGCCAGCCCCAGCAGGAGCTGTTTTCAGACAAGGACCCACGTGCTCCACAGTGTGGCAAGGCAGCGCTGGGGATGGGGTAGTACCCAGGGGTCAGGCAGGTTTGGGGTGCTCATGAATCAGCCCCCATTTCTCCTCTCTTTCTCCTTTGATCCCACTCATGGCTGTTCTTCCCTTTTGTCCCTGCTCTACAGAGGTTGTCATAAATCTCTGCTTCTGCCCTTCTGCTAATGGGCTGCTTTGTCCAAAGTGAGCAGGATCCTCAGACAATGTAAATCAGTGTAGCTGCCCTGTGATTGGAGCCCTGGCACTGAATTAACCCAGGTGAGGATCTGCTCCATAATCTCTATTTTACTGTTATCAAAGCCCAAGCACTGCTTTTAGTGTGTGAAAATCGCTGCCTTCTATCACACTTGGTCTTTGGCAAGCCAGTGTGTTGGCAAAGATGTCTTCATTTATCTTCTCAATGCATGCATTGCAGCTGGATGCTTCTCTGACCCTCACGTTTTCAATAATCTTTTCCCTTCTTCCCTCCAGCATTACAGAGCCTCTTATTCATCTGGGAGATAAGTATTTACGTATGTGTTGGTGAGGAAAACTTAATCAATAATGCCAGTGAATAACATTTCTTTGTGTTTTAGATCCACCAAATCTGCCTCCCTCCCTTTGTTCTGCTGGGGGTTGTGGGGTTTTTTCCCTTTCTAGGCAGGATTCACATTCTGTTCTTGCTCTTTTTGTCAAAGTTCAGTTGTCAGAGAGAGAAAGCGAACTCCAAGCAAGCTGTCATTTTGGAGAGACATCAGTTTTATCAGTCCCCTCCACCCACACTGTGCCTGTCCAGAAGGGCTGCCCATCCTGCTGCCCCCAGCCTCTTCCTGGGGGTCAGAATCATCTCTCCCTGCAAATTCAGGGTCACAGCTTCTGGGCACAGACTTTGCCGCTGGGAAGT
Source organism: Loriculus beryllinus (assembly GCA_039877255.1). Lineage (NCBI taxonomy): Eukaryota > Metazoa > Chordata > Aves > Psittaciformes > Psittacidae > Loriculus > Loriculus beryllinus. Next base: position 7,170 of record JBCJKH010076069.1, on the reverse strand, counting down.
GGCTCCCTAATCCCACAGGTTTCAGAACTGACCAGCATAACGCAGCTGCCAAGTCCTCATGCACAGATTTGTTTCTTTTTTTCCCACCAGATGATTTAAAAATAAGGGAAAAATTTTGTCTTAGTATCCAGTGCAGCAGTCTTACATGAGGTTCTTTGCAAGGGCAGGATGCTGTGAGCACTGCGACCGGTAGGCTGCTTGGGGTGAGCTGCTGTGAGCTGGGGCTGATCAGATGTTGCTCTGCCTGTGGAGTGTGATGGGATGCTCCTGCTCTAGCTGAGGGGCTGGCTGGTGGGGAATGCACCCTCTACTTCCTCTACATGCTTTCCCTACTGTATTTTCTACATTGTGCCTCTGCCAGATGGGTGTCATGCAAACTGTGCTGTGCTGGGGCACGGGCAATATGTGCCAGTCCTCACCCAGTAGAGTCCTCAGCTCAGTGTGTGCACATCTGCATTTCACATGTACCAACTGCAGTGGACATCAGCATCCTCTGCATTGCACTGGATGCAGGTGAGACACTTTTTCTGTGCCCTCAGAGCAGGCGTGACCACTACATGTGTAATCTGCTCAGTTCCTGTGCTAGTGAGAAGGAGACTTACACACCACGGTAATGTGTGTGCATTTGCAGGGAGCAACTACAGGAAATTAATGGACCATGAAATTATCCAAGGAAATATATAAAAAAGGGGACTGTTAGAGCAAACTGCACTGCATCCATAGCCCTACTTCCTTCTCAGCCAGCTTAATGTGGTAGCAAATAAGATTTAGTAGCTTTATGTTGAAGACGGGAGGGACTGGCAAATGGCTCTTTCCAGGTTATCTGAGTGACCTAGTGTGAAGCAACACTGGAAACAGCAATTACCTGGGGAAAGCTACAAGGAAGTGTTATTGCATTAAAAAAATAAAAGAGGCTTTGGAAATGTCTAGGCTGGCTTTTAGGGGATAGTAGGATGCTCATCAACATCCTCATAATAGTAAAGTGCACTGATCCAGAAAGCTTTATCCCAAGGGATCCCAATGTGTGTTGCTAAACCATGTATAGAGCAATTCCTTCCTGTTTTCCTGGAGCTCACCTTTGTGGGGGAGGCGCACACGGGAAAAATGTGATTGTGGGTTGCAGGAAGAAATTGAGAGTCATGATGCAGACACTTAGAGCAGAATTCAGCAGTGGGGCAGCACCCCTGGTGAGACGGAAGGAGGTCACTGATGGTCCCAAATGGATGCAGAGACAGCAGCAGCAGCTTTTCATCACCAGGCTCCCTATCTAACCTAATATGGTCTGATCAATTCTCCTTTCTAGATTTCTGCCATAGCAGTGTCCGAGATGGGAAATGAAGTAATCTGCAGTAACTAGAGCTGTTTGGGAAGTGTGTTATTTACTTCTGCCAAGAAAAGCCTGGTGAGAACATGTGTTTTTGTGGAAGCAAGGGAAAACCCCTCTGATTTTCATTTTTTTTTCCCCCGTCTATTCAAAGTCTGAAGCTCAGGGTTTCAGGTTCCTGTAGTGTCTACTGGTATTAATGCATTTCTCAACTCACAAAGAAGAATTGGCTGGGGAAATGGGTTGATTTGATCAAAAGGCAATGTAATTTCTGGGTAGTTTCAGGAGTAGAGGATGACCAGCCTGACTGACGAAGAAACAGTAAAAGATCATTTATTCACCTCACTGCAAGCAATGTGTGCTATGATGGCCTGTTATAGCTGCACCTTTCTCAATGTCTTCATAGAATCATAGAACATCAGGTTGGAAAAGACCTCAAGTATCATCTGGTCCAACCTTTCTTGGCAAAAGCCCTGTCTAGACAAGATGGCCCAGCACCCCTGTCCAGCTGAATCTCAAGTGTTCAGTGCTGAGGAATCTACCACTTTCCTGGGGAGATTATTCCAATAGCTGATTGTTCTCATTGTGAAGAATTTTCTTCTCATGTGCAATAATCTTATTCCTCCTCAGGTTTTGCATCCTCCAAAAAGGTGCATGTGGCAAGGATCCAGCCCCAGGCTCAGCATCAAGCCCCAACCCTGCTGCAGTTCCTTGTTGCCAGGTCTGAAAGGATTTACTTGCTCAGGGGCTTATTTTTATCCTGATAGAAATAACTGGCAAGGGAATTTTGACAGGTAAGAGACAGTTGGGAGATCAAGAGGAACCTCTGGGTCTGTTACGTACTGCTTGAGTCTGTGTGGTAGTTCGATTTCTTCACTGCAATGTTTGTTAGTTTTACACCGGCTGAGGATCTGAAATGTGCTTGCTGAGTTAATTTGCTTGCAAACAAGAGATAATTGAAACCAGTGCTGCAGCTTAAATGCTACATGAGAGAATGTAAGCACATGTGAAAGGGCACCCCCTCCTCCCTCCCCCCCCCCCCAATAAAGCACGGTCACCATGTGCTCTGCTTAATTCAGCCCCAGCTGGGATACAGAAAGGGGAAAACACGTAAATAAGAAAGAGGTGGAATTGCCTAATGTGGCTGCTTTGAGTCATGCACAAAGGTAGCAGTGGGAGGCGAATGGGCAACCAGCACACGTGGGCTTTCCTCCACCTCTTCTGTGTTTTTCTTTGCAAAGTGTTTTGTGAAAAGAACATAAAAAAGTCCACGGCAAGTGAAGGTGTGCTGTGTGCCTGTGGTCCTGCAGTGGGATGAAGTTCTTCCAGACCTCTTCTCATTAAGGTCCTCTGCTCTTGTCCATCCGTGAGAGCCAGCCCGCCTCAGCAGTGCTGGTCTCTTCTGCTGGCAGGAAAGCCAGCTCAAAGTCTCCCAGGCTACTGCCTCCACCTCCTAACCTTAACCCTGTCCACATCCCAGCCCAAGTCATGTATCCACAGCTAATCGGTCTGAAGGCAGTGATGCCTTCCAGCTCTCTGCTGTAGCCATGTCCCTGGGGTGTAGACCAGAGCTCTTCTCCTCATGGGTCTGCCTAAGATCGCTCCTTTTGAATTTGAATAAGCAGTAGGTTGCACTGTGACACCACAATGGAAGCAGCCTGACGCAATGCTGGGTTACACCAGTCCGGCACCTCTCAGGTGAGCGTGGAGGCCTGCGCTCTGCTGATGAAAAGAAAGTTACATTAGAAAGGCCTTTTACCCAGATACTTAATTAAAATAATATTGAAACAGGCAAGGCACACTGTGTGCTGAGCGCACGGTCACAGCTTCCCACAGCTCATTTGCAAGAGTGCTCAATAATGGCTGCGGGTAATTATTTTTTAATCAGCCAGTGTAAAGAACGATTGGCATGTTAACAAATGGTACTTATTTTCTTTTGCTCCAATGGGGCGAGATCACAGATGATATGGTGCCAGCCAACGAATATCTTCTGGCACAGCAAAATCCTCCAGCTTGCTGTGGCGGAATCTTGTGTTTGGAGACACAAAGCAGTAGCTGTCACTGGGGATAGCTGGAGGCAGGCAGGAGATGAGCGCAGGGCAGCCCAAAAGCACTGAGATGCTTGGGAATGAGGGTGTTTGTGCAAAGGCAAACGGAGGAGAGCTAGATGGAGATGTGTTTGCAGCTATTTGGCTCCTATCTTCCTTCCTGTGTTAGCCGGGATGTAATTCAGGATAGGTTAGAGGTACTGGTTTGTCTGTCCAGAACTAATACTTCAATCTGGGAGACTTGGGCTGGTTTTCTCATTAATTAGCTGAGGTGTCACTGAAGCTCAGATGTGATTTCAAGGGCAAGAGCATTGTTGCCAGCCACCAGCAAGCTCTACCCCTTGTGAATATTTAGCCCTTCCTAATTGTCTGCTATCCCTCTATCTGGAAGCCGACGGTGGCTCAGAATCAGCGTAACCCTGAACTAGTGCAATTAAACAGTTCTCCCCCTTTTTAAAAGCTAAATGTCTGTGCTATTTTTTCGCCTTCCAAGCAGCAGAACCATCAATGGGGCACAGGGCATTTTCTCCAGGGTTTCTGCTTTTCCCCCTCTGCCTGCCTCCAAGGGCAAGCCCAGCTGGCCCTGAAGGATGTACCTGCTCAATTCTGGCTTTTACAGCCCCACTTTGACTCTTGGAGGGCCTTGTGTTCCCAATAGTGCTCAAGTAACTTTGAACATTAATAATTCTGCTTGTTCTAAATCCACACTGTGGGTGCCATGAAAATTAATGAGGGAGCCTCTGGAAATCAATTTTCTGCTATAAGATCTCCATTCTGCAGAGGTGGGTGCTGTGGGCATTTGGGGGTTATCTTAGCAGGCAGTTACATATCCTTGGCTAAAGGTGGCTGTCTTGGGCTCTAGCTGTGGAAAGCTCCTTCTTTACCTGCCATACACTTGCTGCCTCCTTTACGTGTCAAGGGAGTGGAAGCCAAACCTTGCTCTGATTCTTCTGCTCTAGTTTTACTCAGTCTACTTACACTTTGGTGAGTGCCAGCATTGTCTCCTCATCTTTGCAGGGTTAGGCCATGAAGTTTCTCCCAGCCTTTCTGCATCGCTTTTTCTTTGTGACTCTTTCTGCTGCCACTCTCCACGCATCCTACAGATATCAACCTCCTAGGTTTTCCAGTTTTGCTCCATTTAGGAGACACAGCAGCATCCCAACAGGATGCTCAAGAAGAGCAGGACTCCATTCAGAGTCCCCTGAGGTTGTTGCTCAGCTGATCAAGAAATTGCCTTTTTGTAGGTCAGTGGCCATGTGTTCCTGAAACCTCAGCTCTAGAGGCTGGAGAAAGTTCAAGGATGCTTCCCCACCTGAGGAATTTGTTATTGTCACCCCAAAGGTGGCTCCGATGTCTTCCAGACAAGATGTTTGCTCACCAGCAGCTGGCTTCATGTGGATTTGTATTCCCACGAGACTGTGTGGGTTCGTCCTCATGTCTTCTTTTTTGCCTGGTTGACTTATTTCATTAAGTGACAAAATTGCAACTGACACATTCCTCCCACTATAGAGTTGTTTTTTGGGGAACAAAAAAATCACTTGTCATACCACCAAAGCAGTAACTGTAATTTTCCCATCTGTGCAGATGTGTGTGGTGCCGCTGGAATTTCCATGTTATTGTTGTGACAGGTAGTTTAAAATCACTCTCTGTCTTTAGCATCCCCATTGCAGTGTTGTCCAGAGGTTGGGAGTGGAGATTTCCCATTCTTTTGGTGCATGTTTAACTTATTTTCACTGATGTTGCTAATTATTTTGTCTGGTTCCTCAGGTGCAGTGGGTTCCTATGTTCTTCCTTCCTTGAAGGGTCTGCTAAACAAATAAACCAAGCACAGAGTATGGTTACAGCAGGAAGCTGGCTAAGAGGATGCTGAAGTCCAGCTGAAAACTGCTCTCACTGGGCATGACTTACGGGTCCTGTTTGGAGCCATCATGCATTGGGATGAGTTTGAATCCAGCTCCACCATCCAGCAGATGATCTGCCTGTCCTCTTCTCCCCTTTATTTTCCACTCCCCAAATGAGACTTTGTTTCCACCCTTTTTTCTTTCATCTAAGCCAGTATATCACACAGTTTGTGCCTGTATCTTTGAGGTGCCCAAGGGTCAGACTTACCAGTGAGTTATTTCCTTTCTGCTTTTTAAGAGCAATTTGGTTAGAACAGGTTGTTAAGCCATGCCCCTGCCCAGGCCCAGGAGACAGAGACAGAGCTCTTCCTCTTGCAAGTCAATTTTCCCTCTTGGTCAGTGCATTAAAACCCTTTCCCGTGGTGGAGCTGTTCTGAGTGAAAGCACTCCATTTAATTAGCATTGACATGTTTGCTTGGGAATTGGAATAGGGGGGTTTATAAGTGGATTTTATCCTTTGAAACAATCCAGGGGTTCTGGTTGTGTGCGGGTTTTTTTTTTCCTGGAGTGGAAAAGAGACCGTTTTCTGTAGAACTGACCCATTAGGACTCTGCTCAACTGGCTAAGGGGTGCTCAGGGAAGTAAAATACCAGCAGTTGGTATTTAGAGCCCACTGTGTCCCTGGTCCCAGCCATACCCACTCCATCCAAACTGCATAGATTGGACCTTGAAAGGTGTCCAGGCTGCCTCTATGCAGAAATGGGTTCACTTACATGTCTCTTAGCAAATTTGCTTTGCAGGGAAAGGGTAAGCTAGGTCTTGACGCATACCAGATGCAGCATGCCAACAGAGACATGTTGAGGGATGCTGTGTGCTCACCTGGCTCATGGGGTGGTTGCTGAAATTCTTTGTCTGTACGACACATATTATTCCCTGATCAGTGTTTGCATCTGTCAGCTAGATGAAAAACTTGCTCTGAGGTCCGAGATAAACTGCCATTCAAATAACAGAAGATTCCACATATATATTACATTTTCTATTTAGAGTCAATGTTAGCTGGAGAATCTCCTCTGTTGGAGGAGACAGTTAAGATACACCCACGTTGATATTCAGAGTTAATCTTGCAGTCACCCTCAGCCAGTTCCAGTAAGATGAGCTACCCTTTCTTCGTCAGATCAGAGGTGCAAAGTAGGATTAAGGTGTGAGATTAAGGTTGCCCAGCAAAAGTCTTTCTGGGATAGTCACTAAACACATGGACCGAGCACAGTCACACACATCTTGGCACACGCAGGGATGCGTGTGCACATGCACACATCCCAGTCTTGCTCTAAAGATCACACGCTGAATGGGCAGAGTAAGCATCTGCTGCCTGGCCAGCACTCAGGCTCTCCTCAACATCTAACCTCTTCCTGCTGTTGATGACAATTGGCATAAATACCCACGACATGAATGTGACTTCAACCAGGCAGTTAAATTCTGTTTGTTTTCCCATGATTTAAATCCCACCAACCTTGACTGTGTTAAAAAATGTAATTGTTCCGTCTTTCCCCACCGCTCTCCGCTCTTCTCTGTAAGGAGATTAGGATCTGGGGGAAAGTAAATGACTTATTTGAAGTAAAAAAGAAAGCTAATGTTGAAATAACTGCCGTCAGAGGAAGAGACATTTCTCAAACACCTCCCCTCTGCTCAGCGTGAGGAAGCGGCTGCGTGTGTTTCAGAGCATTACGGTACATTAGCCTCCACAAGCAGTGCTGTTGCTTTGTCTATTATTTTAATTTCCAAGTCTCTAGCAGGGATAGATAGTGCTGGGGTGACAACATGGGAGGAATGAAAGCCTCTCCCTTGCCGTGCTGTGAGGATGGGGACAGTGGAGACATGGCTCCCCAGGCAGCCGGCTCAGTGGGGATAATGGGGAGCAGGGCAGCGCCACTCCAGCAGTGAACTTGGCAACTCCTTC
>JBCJKH010076067.1:0-15596 GCA_039877255.1 Loriculus beryllinus | reverse complement strand
CTGGAAGGCTGCTATGAGGTCTCCACGCAGCCTTCTCTTCTCCAGGCTAAACAGCCCCAACTTTCTCAGCCTGTCTTATTACAGAAGATGCTCCAGTCCCCTCATCATCCTCGTTGTCCTCCTCTGGGCTTGCTCCAACATCTCCATGTCCTTTTTAGGTTAAGGACACCAGAACTGCAAGCAGAACTCCAGCTGGGGTCTCACAAGAGCATCCTTAGACCTGCTGGTCACGCTCCTTTTGATGCAGTCCAGGATACGGTGGTTTTCTGGTCTGCAAGCACATCCCCACATTCTCCTCTGCAGGGATGCTCTGAATCACTCCTCCACCCAACCTGCAGCTGTGCCATTCTTAAATACTTGTATAATTTATCTTGTTTGTTTACATGGCATCCAAAGTTCACATAAAGTGTGTCTACTTTTCTACACAGGAAATCATGCAGTATTATTTCTACTATTGGCACCTAACTCAGTGCAAGAAAAAACCTGAACTTCTGCTCTTATTTCCAGTGATTAAAAAGACAAAACATGAATCTGTTCCCATTTTGAAGATAGGTTTGAGAGATTCCTACATCTGACCCTAGGATGACACTAGGATGACAGCGCTAATTGCCAGGTTTCATCACAACCTACAATTTTAAAATCAACAGAAGCAAAATTTAAGTGTTCAAATCTTACTCACCTGCCATAAATATAGCTCAAGAATTTCAACTCCAGAGGACTACAAAGAGCCCCAAGGTTACATAACTGCAAATGTCATCAGGTAGCTTCAGACAGGACAATACAGAAATCCTACCATAATTCCTTCCCTCTTCTTTACATAAAAGGAATTTAAAGTATTACCGAAGGTGTACTCTCCACAGTGCACAATTTCCCACAAACCCGTTCTGAAAAGCTGTGGCTGATCAAGCTCAGAAAACACCTCCTGCCTTCTTAGACATTTACTTCTTGCCAGGTACAGTGGGGGAAAACACCTAATAAAACAAAAGAAGAAAACAACCAACCAACCCCTCCCCAAACCTAAACAAATAATCGCTTTGTACCAGATGCAAAGTTTGCTTTAACAGATTACTTTGGTCAGATCAAACTCCCTCAGTCTGACTGCAAGTTTGTCCCAAACTAGGAAAAAATAGTGCTTTGTGAATTTGTTTCACTGATCCTAGAAAGACTGCAACCACAAACAGTACTTGATCTCTCACAGACACTCAGTTCATCAAAAATTTCAAGGCAAATAAGGACGTCCTCTGCTAACCAAAGATTGGCTTGTAGTATCACTCCTGTGATCCAGTATTCTTTGGAAAAGGAAAAATGTGGATTGGCTGGTCATTCTTTTTGAAACATACATAATTAGCAGCACAAGTAAAATCTCCAAGCAAATAGTGTGCAATTGTGCATCTCTGCCATACTCATCACTACAGAAGTCATCACCACTTCAGAAGTGAAACTTACTGATTCATTAGTGCCTGCTACTGAGAAGATAAATGCACCACAGACCTGGCTGCAGCTGGGGGCAGCATGGACACATTTAAAGAAGGTTCAAAGCTGTATAGGGCACCATTTAGAAAGCCAGAGCAATATATTCTAAATCCCTAATTGACAAGAGCTGCACTTGTTACTCTGACTTCCAAAAAAACTCCCTTACAAATGTGGAAGTTTTCCTTTATTTTCTAAATGGTTATGCAGTAACACCAAGTGCCACCCGAGTAAGGAATTACATGTGCACAAATCTTCAAACTCAGAAGGATATCAGAACCTCTTCAGAAAAAATAACACAACCCCCCAAAATTGTATTCAATGTTACAGGGAAGAAAAAGATAAGATGCATAGTACAACAGAATAAAATATCTATTTGGCAACACAAGAAACATTAACAATGTTAAAAGATGCAGTTGCCAAAAAAAAGGAAAAAGAAAAACAAAGACTGCATGCTTTTCCAAGCACCAGCTATTGCACCAGCTCCAACTCAAGAGAAAAACTTCATGCAATTCCTCAGTCATCTACTTGCTTTTAAGCTGAGATAATTTCCACCCCTCAGCTCTAACCCAACATCAATTCCACGGAAGCCTAGTTAAACCATCCTACAATATTTTTTTAAGGTTAAAATGTACAGATCTCAATAACTGTATGTCTGAAAACGCCAGTCTATCTAAACATCACAGTATAAAGAAAACAAGAAAAAAAAAACCACACGGAAAGATGAAGTCAGCAAGTGTATGAACTGCGTGTAAGCTGAATATCACACCTCCTGAGCTTCAGCAGCAAAGCCATGCTGCTTCTCATGGGATTCCTCTTTGGGCAAGCTCACAAACAAACTGTAGATTGTCTAGGTTTGAAGACTATCAACTTCCACAATTGCTCCCTGCTTGAAGTCAATCAATCAGCAACAACTGCCATCCTCTTTCAGTACATTGAACACATTCATTTCTACAACGTGTTGCATGTTCACCTGGTTTAAGCTTTGCTTGTCGATGCTCAGTTTTATTTCTCCGACTCAGGCTTATCCAGCAGTGAAAACTGCTTCTCTCCAGCTAGATGGTTGCCACCCTTCTGATGAACAGGCCAACACTGCATCAATGTTCTTCAACACACTGCGTGTCCACTGCAGTCCTACTAACAACACTGTGAATCAGCCCTCAGAGGCACTGAAATCTGCCTTTAGGCTCAATGAGGCATCATCTGTCATGTGTTCTTGTAAAATGTGTTCTTCCTTCCAAGAAAACAAATCCACAGCTGCTCAGCTAGCTTCTTTTAAATGTCTTCATTCATTTGAATAGGTAATAAAACAATTTCACACCTGTACATGAATGAAGCAGGTACATCACCTTTATGTGCTGCTGGTGCTCCTATTCAGGATTCTTCCTTTTATGTGAACTTCTACAAACTACTAAAAAAAAAAAACACATTACTCTGCATCACAGCAAATTTTACTCCAACGGGATCTGAACTGTGAATATACGTATAGATATTATAAGGAATCTACAATAATGTACAGAGATTCATAGGTGAACATGGAAAGAAAATGGAAGTAGACTATCAATAGGTAACAGAGAGAGCCTGAAGAACTTTCTCCAGTTTAAACACAACAGAGAGATAAGATTATTCAGGACTGAATAAAAGAAAGTACATGTGCAAGGATTTATTTTTTTTTAAGCTGGCTGAAAAGGGGTCAAGATCTGAAATCAAAGGAAATTGTACTTGGTTTTGTAGCAAACCCTAGGAGTAAAATGCAGACTGATTACTTCCATTTCTTACAGGCATCAGGATAGAGTTAATATTCAAAAGATCCAGAGCTCATTCTGACTTCTCTGAATTCCACATAAATAAATAAGCTGAAAAGCAATGCTATGTGACTCAGGGATTAAACTGATTTATTACATTTGCTACTTATTAAAATTTCTACGGAAAGACTTAATAAAAAGGCCAAGTATTTACCAGCTGAAAGCTGTGTTTAACTTTCTTCCCTATCTTTTATTCCAGTCCAAGCGATAAATAGTTTGTTGGAAATCCAGATTTGCCTGGCATGGAAAACTTCAGCCACTTAACTAAGATGTCACACCCTAAGACATAAATTTTACTAGATCATAAGTTCCAAAACTTGCAGTCTCCAAATGGAGTTATAAACTGAGAGCTGAAATTGCAAGCACGGGGGAGAAACTTGTCAAATGCTGGCTTTGAATAAATTCCAGAAAAAGAGGATTTCAGAATGCACGCAGTGAGTAATTAAATGAACTTTGGACATGCTCTGGAGTTAGCTTGCCTAGCACAGGGATTTTAGTTCAGTAGCACAAAACTCAGAACACATGCACACCGCAGGAGGCTTCCACAGGAATTTTTGATCAGCACAGGCTTACAGGATCAAATGACTTTCCAGTGGCTGACTCCTTAATTCCTTGAGAAGCTGGGCCAGATAATGAAAACAACAGGCCACGCCACATTGCAGATCAACATATTCTTACCACAGTCACAGTGAACAAATTATTAAAGAGACATCTATCAACTAATGCTGCAGCCAGAAGCACTCCCTTCTGTCATTAGTAATTTCCTTGTTTATAAATATTAACAGGCAAAATCCTCCTCAGCTAGCAAGGTTGATGCAGTCGTCAGCTCGGGCAGGGTTAGGACCGCCAGTTCCACAGCTCCTCATCCCCAGCAACTCCCAAGCCCTCTCCTCATGGGGACAGCCTGTCATGCTGCTGAAGCATCTCCAGATGTTTCAATTGCGGAGTACAGCAGAGACCAAAGGAGAGCATCTTCTGTATTTTGTGACTGTTTTCGAAACTGCTGCTGAGTTAGCAAATCAAACCAATAAAAGAGCATCCCTATTTCTAAGCAATAGAGTGTGGCTAGCTGTTTAATAGAAAACCCAAATTTTCAGTTTTTGAGGAAAGGTCACGAGTCTGATCACAGACTGGGAACAGAAGTCATATGAAAAGGCAGAAATTGGAGTATTTTTATAATATGAAATTGTATTATTTTGATGGCTTGGTTTTGTTTTTTTTCCAAAAGACAAAGGAAATTTCACTATAAAAAAAAATCCTTCCGAAATGAAAACTGAAGATTTTTCATAGTGTCAAACTAATGTATTTCCCCTTTTTCTCCAACAAAATAGATATTTCCTTAGAACTGACAAGTTCCTATGTTTGCACTATTCTTGATAATTTCAGTGGAAAAAAACCATTTCACTGACAACTTCTATTTGGTTTAAGAAGTGTGAACAATGTTTTAAGCACTATTTGAGAGCTGAAAATATCTGGTATAGTTCTCATTTTTGCCTATGTGTCTGCATCCTTGCTTTTAAGATTTGTCAGCCAATGTACCACAAAACACATTATCCCTCTCTATTTGTAAAAGAGCTAACACAAGAGCAGGATTCTCATCTGAATCTCTGACCTGAAATACGCTTCATCACTATTTTTATTTATATTGAAATTGGAGGATGTGCTTTACATACGGTATTAGCAACAAAGAAATGAATTTTCAGTTTAGAGCAAAGCATATCAGAAACCAAATGCCCCATTCAAGAGTGTTTTTTTCAAAAGAACCTTCTACCAAAATACTGTATTATTTCTATGACTATTCCATCATTCTTATGATAGCTTCAAGAAATTATCATTGATCAGGATTACATATTCCTTTGTATTCGCATCTGTTTTCTGAAGTCAGTAACAAATCAGCACTCAAAACCATGAACAGTAAGTCATTCCAAAGGGCAATGACAGCACAGAGCAGAAAAAATTTTAATACCATTTACTCCTAAATACCACATCAAACTGCCTAATTTACTGCCTAATCTGACAGACACAATGTGGTCTGCAACATACACAGAGAATAACTGTTGGCAAAAGGGAACAATTACACAGTTAAAGGTATCTGTAGAAGACTGAGATGAGTTAAGAAAACAAAAAAACCCACAAACCCCTCCAGAAAATCTTTTCACCCAATCTACCCGAATTATATGAACCTGTGTTTTTATGCACCCAGTAATACAATTACCCTTTTACTATGCAATTTAACTGTAATGTTTTACAACAGAAATAGAAAATAGTTTGTCATAGGAAGTTAAAGTCTACAGGAAAGTGCATTTGCGCTACTGACTGTATAAACGCAGCTCAAGTCAGACCTCTTCAATCATGAATAGTATCCCTCCTGCTCACAGACTATTCAGGAACCCAAGCAGGGACATTTGTGCATTCAGCTACCACTCAGGAACTCCAAGAATACCAGGCTACGCAGCTTAATCATTTGCGTTTTTTATAAGTAGCTATACAACAAATTACATCTCAAATTCTTGTTCTTCAAATATCACACTAGATTTACATAGCAATAAATGTATTCTTCAGGAAAAGAATACCTTGAATATGTGGTCACATGGAATTTAATTCCTTTCCAAATTTGCTATTTCACATGCTGAATGATTCTGAAAGGGAAAACAACAAATCAGCATGTGTATTGTATTATATGTATTCATACTTATGGGATGGCTCTGAAACTGAGATGTAAATATTCGTAATTGAAAATAAAAGCAGCAAAACAATGTGGGGGGGGGGGGGGAGGGGGAATTCATCTTCCCAGAAATTAATAAATTATTCCAGGAGATACTTGAAAAATAATCTTAGAAGTATTGCCAAATACCTGAGTTGTTATCTTCATGGCTCAATAAACTAGCCAATAACATACCTTTCCTTAAAATCAAAAGGAAAATGCCAGTGATGCTGGAATCCTCTCCACCTTCCACCTCCTTCATGTTTCCCCCATCTCTCTCACACACCTACAAATAAAGGGAAGATGGGAGAATGTGGTAGGGAATGGTTGCTTTTGATGAAGAAAAAAAGCACTTGCCAGAGCTTTACTGTTTTTTTAAGTTGGTCTTGTACCATGCATGTTCCATTGCACCATGCATTAGATCCGTCTAATTGCAAACAATTTTCAAAACATGATAGGCTTGGCAAATATCCATCAGATACCAGGGGTTTATTATAGTGTTCTGCATGCTGCTTCTAAATGACTGAAACATCTGCAATCCCAGTCAGTTTATTGGTACTTATGTATAAGAATCTCCAGAAACTGAACACGCAATTATAAAATCATGTTACTATATTAAGTCTTTTTGGCATGTGTTTTCAGAGTTCTACATTCTGTAAAACATTTTGACCATTTTACATTCCTTTCCATCTCATGCAAAGTACTATTTTAGAAACACATCCAATCGTCACAAAAATATCTCCCTGATTTTCATGTGCCCCCATCCATCCAGCTGTAACGAAACAGGCTTCCACAGCCACGAGACACTGCTGAGTGGCATAGAGCTCTAAGAAAGGGAAATTATGAGGATTTTATCACCACTGGCACCTTTTACCACTGTTAGATGGCTCACTGTGTAGCTACTGTTTTCCCATGGTCTCCTGGACACTATTTTGGTTTTCCACCACCTCCTCATTACTCTTAAGCCACATCTCTAAAGACCTAGCTAATAAATTTTCCAGAATTACAGAGACACCCTGAAGGGGTGCTGAGATGAACTTGTTTGCCTGTTTATGAGCAGTGCATAACATGGGAGGTAGCCAGGCATGCAGGATCATCCTGACAAAGCACTCTAGGAACCCACTGCTGGTGGACCTTTGGAGTTCACCTGCAGCCAAGATGCTGCAGGCTTTTCACATTGCTCAGCAGATGTGCAGATGTCTGACCTAGAATGACTCTGGTGAAGACATCAATCCCACACCAACTCCAGATTGTCTTTATAAACTGCCTGAGAGCCAGATCAGTTCAAGTTTGTGAAGCAGCTTTTTCAGCAATGCTGGAATGATCCAAGTCCAGAGCTAGATGCAGAAGAAGCAATATATAAAAAGCCACAGATTTTAATCAGTGACCCATTCTAAAGCTCCTGCAATGCCTCACATGAAATTAAACATATTAAAACTCACAATCCTCATGATGTTGAGAATACTACATATCCTTTCAGCAGTGTATTATTATAACAGTTTCTCTCCTTTTAAAGACTACAATTATTTGATAACTCATTATACTTACTGAAAATCCAGTTTATAGCATCTCTCAGTATTAGCCCCAAATAGAGTGACTCTTGCAACTCTAAATTAAGAGTGAGCAAAGCAGCAGTGATTGTGCCTCCTTTGTCCCAACTACATCATTACATTGAACCATGAAGAATGAGGAAGCCCACACCAAAGACATCCATTTATGCTCCACTCTCACTCTATATTTAAAATAGTTTAGGAAAGAACAAAAATATTGTTCATGGAATACTGAATGACCTCAAAATTTGCACTAAGTTTGAAGACCACACAGTACTTCAAGGCCATGCAATACTGAAGCAATGAAAAGTTACATTAACAATTTCTCAAACATAAAGCTGAAATTCTATTTCCATAAAAAAAGGGGGGGGGGGGGGTTGGAGAAAGGGGAAGATAAGCTTTTCTATCAGGAAAAGATTACAGCATCTCCTAAGCTACAGCCTCACCATTTCAAGACAGGGTCAAAACGAGTCAACTGTGAATTAACGCGTATCTTCTTCCTAACAAAAAAAAGAAGCCCCCCAAACCAAAAAACTACAAATCCAAACCCAGAATCAAAGGAAAAAAAATGGCTCATTTGTGTTGCTCATGTTTGTGCAAACACAATAACTGTAATGACCGAGCTACACATTTTCTATTTTTCATTTACAACACCAAGTGTTGGTGAAGTGCTATTTCTTGTTTGAAATCCTTCTCACATTGTGACTGTGGCTAATGCTGTTTTCTAAATTTTAGAGTAATGCTGATAAAGTATGGATTAAACTGAGTCATTAACTAAAGCAAGACATAAAAAATTAACCAAACACAAACTCACCAAAACAGCATGCTAAAACACAAACCTTAGTAATTATGCTTTCAAACCAAACGGAGTCACTATACCCTGCATTTTAAGGAAGTTTACACAAAATAAACAGATAGATTTCCTATTGCACAGATCTTTCTTATGTGTAAGAAATATTGCCATGAAAAGAAAAAAAAACAACCTACTTCTACTTTAGAAAAATTACTGTACTTAGGAGCAGTGCTGTTGCAGATCAAGGTTACCCTGGCTAATGTTTTACCACTAGAAAAATGTCTCCCACTTGCAATGTAATTGCAATTCACTCTGCAAGATTTGACATCCTTCTGATTTTGCGCTGGAGTGGTTAGTGCTGCTGGAGTCCTGTTTAATCCAGCCCTGCAAATTGAAAAGATGTGCACAGCCTCTTTTTTAACCTCAAAGCTGACAGAACAGTGTTAATGCTAAATAACTTTGAGCAAAACAGAGAACAAACTACCAAACCTTACTGGAATAAAGAACTTTAAGAAACTGGTTACTCTTATTGGAAGACGAATATGGATAAAAGCAAACAACACATCTTGATACGATTTTTATTTTTCTTCCAGTTGTTTTTTATCTCTCAGCTTGTCTCTTCCATGCTGACTTTCCAGAGCTTGGATGGATCTTCAGACAAACCCTGTCCTGTAGTGTGTTTCCCATGCTGGCATGGGCTGAAACTGCTTCCCAATTTCTCCCTTGTTGAAAGGTCTTCATCAGTGTAAGCTAAGCATCCCCCAGAGCTGTTCCTTATGCTCACAAAGATTCTTTTACCACACTCAGGAAGCTTTTGGAATATCCTACTGAGATGAATGGGCATTGCTGATCTGATTGTTTTGTTGATTACAGACACAGAAAACATGGAAAGAAACAAACCAAAGTCATACAGATTTTACAGCTGGATCAAGAGACCTGTTTATCCCTGCCAGCAATGGAGAATGTGTGACAAGAAGGTCATATAAAAACTAATCATATTGGAATTTAATTATTTCTGTTTCCTTGTTGAGTCACTATTTTTTTTCTAATCTGACCTTTAGCCAGGTTTCTCAAGTGCAGTCAGCAGACACAGTGCTGTGCTCTGCCCATCACTCAGCAAAAAACCCTCTCCTCTCCACACTGCCTCGCTGCTGTCCCGTCTTCTTGACAGGCAAGTCTCACATTGGAGATACAAGGTACATGCTATCAGGTCTTACCTCCTAAGAAAACATCATACCAAAGAAAGAGGCTGGACACCCATACCTCTTATCCCTCATTTACCCACCTATCTACCTTCATTTTCAAATCTTTTTGCATAAGCACAGAAGCATTTTGTGTGCCTCTAAAATAAATGGCCAGTGAGGCAATAAAGTCATGGTGTTGTACCACAGACTTTCTTTTAAAATGCCTTACTACTTAGGAAAAAGACAAAAAATTGTTTCCCCTTAATGATGACAGCAGGATCCATAAAACTGGTAAAAGGCATGGAAGAGGATGGTGTGGAAGAACAAAGTAACTTAGCAAAAGATGAGCTGCCTGCAATTTAACATTGTGTTGTTTATGGTCTCTATGGAAAAGTAGATGCTGCAAGATACCAAAGAGAGGTATAATGAGCAAGTCTCTTGACACATGAATTACGGGATTTTGCCACAGACTTGAAGAAGTCTAAGGAAGAGAAAAAAAACCCTACCTGAAGCTGGGAAGAGCGTAATTAATTAAGAAACAACAATAGAGGAGTAATTTCAGGGAAGCGCATGGGGAAGGAAGGCAGACAGAAGGGAGGAGTGATGTTCTCCATCGCACAAAACAAAGGAGAAGGAAGTTTAAGAATAAAAGTATTTTATTTTTAAACCTAATTCAATGAAACAAGGGGTGGAAGGAAATATGAATCCTCATAACCATCTTGGTATGTGCTCTAACTGAAGATTCCTCTTGGTAAAAGCAAACAGTAAGAGAAAGCTGCTTGAGAGGCAGGTGGAGACCCTGAAGAAATACAGTCCAGGTTCACCACAGGGTCAAGAAGCTCTCCCCAAATACCACCAGGGTATAAATGCAAGCTGGATGCCTCCAGAGCAAACGAGCCCTCAGGTGGACCCAAGTTGCCAATGTGCACTACCCAGAGCAGCCGAAGGGACACACTGTGATGTTCTTGCAAAGTTAAATCAAGAATTTAAAAAAAAAATAAATAAAAAATATATATAATCTGCATTTCCAATTTTGCAGCCAGGCATCTAGCTGCATGTTTTAATAGGTTAAGCTTTTTTATTGACATCTCATAACCTCCTCTGGCATAAGAGTAGCCTCCATGGAAATGAGCAGAGACAGGACAAACCTAACCGCAAGGTGAGGGCATGCAGCCTTGGAGAGACTGCCACCTTAAACACGTATTTGTGACTTTTACCAGCTGGGACTGTTGTTTTCCTCATCCCACCGTGAAGATTGGTTTGAAGATAATAGATTACCCCTACATAAGTATGAATCACTGCACCCTTAGCAAGCAGAGGTCAGCAGGAGGAGAATTTTAGATTCCTGGTGCAGTGGTGACTGTCACACCACCGCTGTCAGCAGCACTGCTGTTATTTCAGCCCAAGCATAATTTGCCTCTGCCTGTTCCCCATCCCTCAGCCATACAATCACAACTGCCTGAATGCAAGGGAGAGAGTGAGGAAATAACTGGTACTAAGACTAGTTTACAGTGCATTTAAGTAGTTACTCTATCACCCTGCACAACAAATTGGGTCCCTACTGTTAATTCTTAGAAGGATACTTTTTTTTTTAAGCATGAACTTATAATATTTTCATTAGCTTTCAAAGCACATTTGTGACAAGAAAATATGCTTTCACGTTAAAAACACCCTTTTCCTAACGCTAACAGCCATGCTACACGTTCATTAATTGTCACTAGCCACAACAAGAAGACTGTCTGAATAATGCAAAATGAAACTAGATGTATATGAAAAATCTCCTGTCCCGTATCCAAGCTCTATATAGGATGTTTCAGATTTGTCTATTTAATACCTTACTTGAGTCTTTTAGACGATGGAATAGCAAAAGATACAAACAAAATCACACCAATTTTGTGGTTTCTTCCACAAGATTTACTTTGAAAGTCGTTCCATCACATGTGCTCTCTAACTTCAAAGCGGTTTAACAGGCTGTCTAGAGGGAGTAACAAGTAAAACAGGAAAAACATCAGTCTAGTTATCTTTTTCCAAGATTATTTTCCATTAGTTTCATGATAAATGATTTTACATTTTTCACTACTTTCAATGATGCCAGGTTTCTTTTACACAGAAGCAGTGCAAAACTTAAAAAAAGGAAGAAAAATAATACTAAAAATTCACAAGATAATTCACTACTGACAATTTACATGAGGTTATATATGCAACTGAAGCATTCAATTGCATATAAAGAACTTATAAACATGTGTTTGAAATTGTTTAATAAATGCTTTCTCTGAAAAAAATCTATGAAGATGCTGAAGACAAACTGCCTATTGACAATACCAAACTGATTCCCTTTTAATTATTCATACTGTGACACTGTTCACTAAGAACATACTTATTTCTATCTGTTTCTTATCTATAAAGGTAGATGCTCTTACTGATGGTTAAACAAGCAAGACTTGAGGACATGAGAAATAAAACCAAGTAACTCTACAGATATATTACATGTACAAGTAGTCTCTATTTAAATTAAAGAATATTAATTTCTTGAATTCCTATTTATATATCTCATATGTAAATATTAATACTGACCAGAGGACCCCCTCTGTTTTTATCTTGACTAAGTTACAAAAGCTAATCTAAACCCTCACTGCACTGTTATTTCAAAGGTAAAACCTTTAAAGCATTTCCTGAGTTTAATGGAAAAAAAAAAATATATGTAAAAAATTAATTTAAGTCAGCATTTCAGAAATAAATCTGGAAAAAAAAACCCCAAAACAACCCACCACGTAAAAACTTGGATAGCATCATAACACAGAAATTATCATAGATAGTTGCACCACTGAAGAGTCATAGCAAATAGGACTCCCCAGTCACTGACATTAGGCCAGTCCTCAAGCAACTCCATCACAGTAAAAATTCAGTCTGGATCAGTCACAAACATGTTTCTGTGCCAGAGCACACAGTGTGAGGTTACCCGCTCTACACTGACTCCAAACTGAAAGATGCTACCTGCTCTGGCCTGAAGTCTGCTAGACATGTTATCCCTTCAAATATTTGTTAATGAACTTATATTGATATGCTACTTTTTGATACATTTACAATAGCTTTTGGTCTCCCTTTGGTCACCAAAGCAATGATAACCGAGAATATAGATGAGCCAACAGTCAGAAGCTGAAAATAGCAAAACTGAGTCTTGAAACAAGACACAGATTTTCATCCAGGAGTATAACAAATTATTATAAAAAATCCTGCCAAGTAGTGTGCTGCCCGTTCCTCTATAAAAATTAAAATCTGATGTCTTCTAAAGCACAAACAAATGTACGCAATATCTTAATTATTTCTTTTGTTTTGTTGGCCTTTTTCCCACCTTCAGGGACATAATTTTTTACAGCAAATATCTGAGCCTACTGACAGGAAGTTTGCTGTCTTCCTTAACTTGTTGCATTCATCTTGACAATATCCTTCAGAGAGCCATAGGCCACAGGCTGAAACCTACTTAACCTAGTTTATCCACATGTATTGGATTTGATCAGTTGATTACCACATGGAACTTAATTACCCATATTAAACCTGGGGTCAGATGACATGCTCAAGTCCTGCTTGACACTAAATCTGAAACCAGAGAAGATCATGAGTTTCAGAAGAGTGAGTCCCAGCTGCATACCTTCTCCTGCCCATTAACTACAACTGGCGGGCCTCTAGCAGTAAGTTATCCAGCTTTTACTGATAACTCTCACAATTTTATCTGCTAGTAGTTTTTCAGGCTGTATTTCTCCTTTTCATTCACCGTCCTAACAGCTCCTCCTTCCTTGTTTATGCCTGACACATACATTGTAATCACATGCCTTTAATCACTCCCCAGCTCAACTACTGAACTCTTTAATTGCTCCAACAAGTCAATCTTTTGAGCTTCCTTTGTTTCTTCCTTGAAATGAGCTTGCCAAAAACTTTCAGGTCAAGACATGCCAAGCTAAGAGCTTCCACTCCAAATCCATCCTTCAGTGCTAGTAAAATATGCAGATAATTTAATGTTTGGGCAAAGAGGTGTAGATGAGAACTCCCTGAAACACAGGAAAAGCCAATTCCCTCATTTTTGAGCTCTCTCTAGTAATTACAGTGATGAGTTTTGCAACATTTGTGGTAAACAGATGCAGAAAGCAGCCTTGTAGCAAAGAAAAGAAAGAAAACATCTTCTTAAAATAAAGAAGGGATCAAATTTTGCTTAAATTTACATAAAGGATAACTGCAAGCTTCTGAGAGCAGAACACAGTTTGGTGCTACTTACTGAACTTAGGTCTTTCACTAGCAGCAGCAGTCCAGCATCACAGCAAAGTCATTCCAAGAGTCAAACAAACAGTTTTCAAAGACGTGTCTCTTGCTGACAGAAAGATGGTTTATTAAAATACTGTATTAACTACAGACAGTCAAACAAAAGACACCTCACTTAAGAATATCCTCAATTGGTACTCTGGATTTGGAGCGGCTGATGTATGCAATGCCAATTTTACTGCAAGAAAGAAATCTTACTGCTCCTTTTTCTAAGTATGAAGGGTGACAGAAACTGCAGTCACCATCCCTACTACAGACTCAAGTCACTCAATCTCCAGCTCCTGCAATGAGGTTGAGAGATGAGTGTGAAAGCAGTCACAGTTTTGATGTCAGTGTGAAGAACAAACATCCACTGCATTATTGCAATTTACAGCAGGAAAGGGTCTCTGAAATGCAGGGCAGTCCTCCAAATAGTAATTTGTTTGGAAGTATGTGTTGCCACCACAGCAAGGGAAATTGTAGACTCACAGAAAAAGAGTCTTGTTAATATTTTCCCATCGCAGTTACCAATGTACTGGTTTTAATAAGGCAGAAATTGGGTTCATGCTGCCATTGGATCAAAATGACAGAAAAGCCTAAGCAGAGCAGTTCCTCAGGCAGCAAGCTCTCTGCTCTGCTATCCACACCTTTTGTTGCCCTGCAGAGATGCAGACACATGGGAGAACAACTAGCCAGGAAAGATTTGTGCAGCATGCTGCAGCAATGCTGCTCTGCCTGCAAAACCACTGCTAACAAGTCACGTCTAGCCACTCAGCAAGATGAAGACCTTGGACTGAAGTCACAGTGAAAACCAAGCTATCAGCAAAAAAATAATGGACAGCATTGTTTTAGAAAATGTAATAAGTAAATAAATAAAATCCCCAAACTAAACACAAACCATAAAACCACAAACCCCACCACAATTTTGTCTCTTTATGCTTCTAAAAGTGAGCTCTGAACCTCCACATCTTTTCTGTACTGACAGGGAGATTCAGGTGTATGTTGTTCATGACAATTTGAGATTGCTTAAGAAATCCTTATGTGAAACTGCAAGAGTTATGAAGCATGAGCAGGCTTCCTCGCTTCAATCACACTGGCAAGTTTTCAAATTTCAGTATGACACATTTATTGCAAATTTACAGTAATGTCCATCTGTTCAGTGGTGAGAATGCAAAACTTTAAGAGTCTTTTATGCTTCATTGAAATTTACCTTGCTGATTAACAAATGAGCATCTCCAACTAGACAAAGAAAAAGCACACTGATCCTCTAAGACATCAGGCCTCCCCCACAGACCACCCATACCCATAAACCCCATTAGGAAAGGGCCTCAGAAAAAACATTGTATTCCACAAGCAATGCAATTGTTTTGTCCTTTAAAATTCATTGCAAAATAGAAATAGTTTATTAATAGGGCAGGGAGTCCGACTCAATGATCCTTATGGGACCTTCCCAATTTGAGACATTCTATGATGTGTCTTCACATGCACATACACATACATATATGCATAATAAACACACATGTGTATACAAAGGGTATGCAGGTACACACACCAGCAACGTCTTGTCACTATTACTTACATTACAGCCACTGCTTAGGGCTTACTGCCACTCACCTCCTCCCTCTCTGCAGATGGCAAAAAGAATTACAGAGAAAGCTGAGGACATTTCATAGAATAATTCGTGTTGAAAGAGCCCTTCAAAGGTTATTAGTCCAACTACCCTGCAATGAGCAGGGACATCTTCAACCAGATCAGGTTGCCCAGAACCACATCCAGCCTGGCCTTGAATGTCTCCAG
>JBCJKH010076064.1:2272-15394 GCA_039877255.1 Loriculus beryllinus | reverse complement strand
GCCTGTGTTCAATGCTTTGCACAAGTTCAGGCAAATGATGTTAGTTGCTGTGTCTCTATCCAACAGCAATGTAGCACCACTGTAGAAGGACACCAAATTTGTCAGGTATGATTCACCCTTAGTGAAGGTGGTAATCTTCAGATGTTCTACCTCTCCAACTTACAGCAGGCATAAGCAAATAAATAGACTCTTATCAAAACAAGACAACAAAACAGAGGATAACAAAATGATCTTGAAACTATTAAGTTGTGACCAACACATTCTTTCCCTGAATAACCTGAGTTATGAGGTCATAAAAATTTTTCAAGGTGGTTTTGGTATACTGACAGAATACAGAGCAAAAATTAAGAAAATTAATAGAACATTGTGCATTAAATTCCCTCTCAATATATTTGCTCATACTTTTTTTGGCTGTTATCTGACTGCATTGGTTATGTTATAATGAAAGACAGTATTGTCAGATTTGAGAAGGTTCTGTATCTAAGACTTAAACATAATTATAGAGCAAGTTGATGTTTCTACTAAAATGAGCAAATATGAAAGAAACCATAGTTATAAACAATTATTTAAGTTATTATTAGTAGCATTATTAATAATAATAACAGTAATTGATGGCTGCAGCTGACAAAAATGAAGCAGAGTCATATTTAAACAATATGCTTCTGCACTGCAAAAGGATGGAGAAATAGCATGACAAATGAGCTTCTGCATTAGTATTAAAAAGATAAGATGTATTAACACATACATATTTTAGATTAGGACAATTAAAACAACTAAAGTGCACAATTTGCCTTTAAACAAACTATAAAATTCTTATAAACAAATAAACAAACAAAACAACGCCAAACATGAAAACCCAAAACAAAGCACAAAATAAAATCATGGAATCATTGAATCATAGAATAGTTAGGGTTCGAAAGGACCTTAAGATCGTCAAGTTCTAACCCCCTGCCATGGGCAGGAAAACCTCACACTAAACCACGTCTCTCAAGGCTCTGCCCAACTTGGACTTGAACACTGCTAGGGATGGAGCAATCATAACTTCCTTGGGCAACCCATTCCAGAGCCTCACCACCCTCACAGTAAAGAACCTCTTCCTTATATTTAATCTAAACTTCTCCTGGTTAAGTAATAACTTAAGAACTGTTGGAATTTAGTGGAAATTTCCACACAGTGAAGAGGATCAGTTAAAAACTTTATATAAAATATTAAAATACATAAGAAATGTTAAGAAAGTGCTTATTACATTATATGACATTATACTAACAGATGGTGAGTCCTCAATGGCTGTATTTTGCTATCTTCAGGATATCTCATCCTTGAAGAAAATACGAGAAATAACAACATACTTAGAAATGACAGGAGAAATATTTAGAGATAAAATTACTTCTGACAAACAAAAGAAAGCTTAGGAGTATTTTGTTCTGAGAGGAATCAATGACACATTTACAAGTGCATACCACAGTCATAAAACTGTGAATTCATGCTGCCAAAACTTTCCACGTATTAAAAAGAAAACTCAATTAAAACTAGCAAAAAGGCATTTTTTCATACTCAGGTTATTAAAAACAACCTTTGCCTTATATTTTGTGTATGTATAGAAATAAACAGCTATGCAGCAAGACTTTAACAGCAATAACGAATAAGAGGCACAGAAGGTAGCTAACAACCTTCCTGCTAGCTAAGGGACTTCGCAATTAATGCAGACTTATCTGTG
Organism: Loriculus beryllinus; assembly: GCA_039877255.1. Lineage (NCBI taxonomy): Eukaryota > Metazoa > Chordata > Aves > Psittaciformes > Psittacidae > Loriculus > Loriculus beryllinus. The sequence goes on along the minus strand of JBCJKH010076064.1, from coordinate 13,677 downwards.
GTAGAACCTTCACTTCATTGGTTACATAATTGTGCTTTATTTCAGCACTGAATTTATTTATTCAGACAATATAAGCTTTCAGACATTTCTGTTCTTCACTCCCCAGGTATTTACCGAAAAGCACCTTAACTTAGACTTGGCAAGGAAGCTATACCAGTGAACAGGAAAAAAACCTATCACCTTCACAAAAGTATAAGGGCCAACACAGCAAGGAAGCCATGAGGATACTAGGCTGTTTTCTTTGCATAGACACAGAAACAATTTTGGGTTATAAATTCTGACTTGACAGTTATAACGAAAGGCCATGCAATTTGGCCATTGGGAAGCCTTATAAGGGAAGAAAGAAAAGAGGAAAATAAAAAAAGAAAATGGAAGAGCACAAAGGTGAGAAAAAGAAGACATAAGAAATCCTGGCATAAAAGAATTACTTTCTACATTTCACTAGAAATTGAGGTAATTATAAGAAAGCAGTATGTATGCTTAATATGAACACTGCATTTCTTTATTATTTGAATAAACCATGAAAAAAAACCATAAAACTAAGGAATGACAGTATTCTTACAGATCTTTACTCATCTTCATTCCACTACTGATTATCAGAAAAGTTTAATCTTATCTATTTTACAATTTGCACTTTAAAGTAACAATAATTGTTTTTGTTTGTTCTTGTCAATAACAGTTATAGGGAAATTCAAACTGCCTTCTCGCGAGCTAACTTTGGAATTGAAAATTATAAGGAACACTAAACAGAGACACCTGAACTCCAAATGCATCAGAACTATTTCAGAGGCACAAACCTCTAAAAACAGAAGAACTACATCTTTACAAAATTAAGATGATACCTGTACTCTAGATCACAAGCTGGAAACATGCCACAAACATATTGTTGAAAATGTTGATTACCTTGGACTATCCACAGCTTAGATTTTGCTTCTAGAAAAAGCTAAAAGTGAACAAGTTTTCATAATTAAGGTGTTGGGTTGGTTTTTTAAAAAAAAAAAAAAAGAATTTATTACTGAGAATCAGTATGGGGTGGGTTTTGGTTTTTTTGGGGTTTTTTTTCATGTTGAAGTTCAAAGCAGCTAATTTAAAAATTCTTGACTTTTTTTTAATCATCAGATACACCCATTTATCAATAGAGTGTCCTGGGTCTGGCTGAGATGGAGTTAATTCATAGGAATCCATATAATGTGTGGTTTAGATCTGTGACCGAAATAGTGTTGGTAACATACCAGTGTTTCAGCTAATGCTGAACAGTGCCTGCCCAGCACCAATGCCTTCTCTTTCTCACACTGCCTTCCCAGTAAGTAGGTACAAGACTGGGATGGGACACAGCTGTGACAGCTGACTTGAATTGACCCAGGAGGTATTTCATGCCATAGAGTGTAAGGCTCACCATAAAACTGGGGGAGTTTTTTCAAAGCAGTCATTGCTTGGGGATCAACTGGCCATCAGTCAGATGGTGATGAGTGACTGCTTTTCTGTTTCTTTTCTTATCATCACTTATTAAACTCTTTGTATTTTGACTCACAAAATTTTTTGTTAGCTGTTTTGTTTAGTTGTTTGTTTTGTTTTTTTGGTTTTTTTTTTCCCTTGCTTTTGACCTATTCTTTCTCTTATCCCGCTGAGGAGAGGAAGCAAGTATATGGGTTCAACCCATCACACAGATCAAGATCCTATAATATTCAGTCTATTCCATGGACTTTTCAGACTATTAAAGATATGCTGTAGTAAACAAAGCACTCTCAACAAAATAGTCCCATGTGAAATTACCAGCTACTGGTTTTCTTTTCTTCTGTTTTCTCCTATAACAAGCACTTCTGAATGTTCTTGAAAAAAAATGGGGAATTTGCCTGAATAAACAGAAGGAAAACTCAATAAAACAAATCAAAGTTTTATGATTAGTAATCAACTGCATCAACCAAATGACATAAGGGCTAACAGCAGATCAAAAATTTGAACAGCTGACCAGTATGTCTGGCTTCTTCATAATAACATGAGATTAAGAGATATAAGTATTAACATTCACAGGCTAAAGTATTTGGTATTAATGCTTGCTCATCATGAGAGTGCATATTCAAATAAGTATAAAGTTTTCAAAACTGAATAATGATGTGATTAATTTCACAATTATTGTTATGATTTTTACGAAATTAAACATTGCATGTCTCCAGATGTATTGAAAAGGAACATCTATTGAGGTACCAAAAAACCAGCCAGCAAAAGCCAAGTGAACAATGACAGTATGTTAACTTTGTTAGTTAACTGAAACTACTATATATATACTAGAAACCTAAGTGATACAATTCACAAGTGACTACAGACATCTAGCCAAAAATAAACTGAATCATACAGTGGATTCTTGTAAATATATATTAAGAATACATACATTTATTAGAATGGAAGTGTTGGGATATTAGGTATGCTGTACAGGTATATGAAAGACATACGTATGTATTCATATGAACTTCTACCAATAGTAATTAGTGACTGTGTTTGGTCATGTTCATCAGGACTTACGTACAGTACCATTAATTATTTGCAGTTATTAGTCATTTAAAGGAATCAGCTAAATATACAGAAATGTTTAAAATATTTCTGAATTTGTAGGAAAATCTTGTTAAAAAAATTGTTCCAGCACAACATCAAGCCCTGTGTAATTCAGATACTGCTATCATTTGAGCTGTTCATCTTTAAATATTCAGTAACAAATACTTTTTTCGCTATTTCATTTCTTTTAATTTTTTATTTCCAAATTTCAGTCTTATTTTCATTTTTGAAAATAATGCCTTCAAAAATTGAATAATAATATTATTTTATATATATATATGTATATATATACACATATAATTTGTTTATCCAACTTCTGAGTAAGAACAGGAAAGACAGCTTCTGAGTCACTGGCAATTTATTCGGTTTAGAATATAGTATGATTGGCTACTCTGTTTCAGGACTCAGCCCACTGGCCTTTTGTTTCCAGAAAGGGATGCTTGATAAATGTTCTGGCAAGAACTCCAAATAATCTTGTAATCCACTTACATTTACAACTGTTTTTTTTTAATTTCTGTATATCATTGTCCAGAACTATGTGCACAATTTAATTAATGTTGAAAGAAAAAAAAAATATTTGTTTTGCTTCAAAAAAGTAGGATTTTCAGCTGAATGCCCATTTTTCTTGCATTACTGGAAGAGAGAATTGAATCACTTGACCTACTTAATTTTGCTATTTATTATAGGAAAACATTTCCACCACTTCTCTGTTTATATTAAAATGTTTACAAGATGATTATCTTTCTACATTTCCTCCTAACCCTTCTCAGAACTCCTAATAGCTCTAAAGTATTTTTATGAAGATAGTTTTGGAAATATTTCAGGTGAAACTAAAAGTTACTACTTTAAAAGTTACTGTCCTCAGTCTTCTATATATTTTTTTTTTAACTGTGACCACCATGTGAATGGAAGCACTTTCATCAAACACGAAGGAAGCACTTGGGTCACATGACTTTTGTCTATACTGCTAAATGCATCCAATCCCGGAAAAGATCCTGACTCTGGCTAAATGGTGAAGTATGGTATCCATCTACACTGCTCAGAGCTAAGTCTGTGTAGAGAAGTCTAGCCATGTCTATAATAAATACTACACGGTTCTGAGAGTTTTCTAGGCTCCATGTGGTTCTTCTGTGATCCAAAAGCACAACCTTTTTTTTCTTTTTTTTCTTATCTATGTGTGTGTGTTTGTATTCAGAATACCCAGAGGTATTTAAGGACAGTGCTACATTCAGATTATTTCTCCTCTTTTTTTTTTTTTTTTTTTTAATAACATGAAGTTACACAAATATGCAATATGACATGAAGATTTGAGTGATAGTATGACAATGACTGAAGGTCCAAAACAGGCTTTACTTATGCACATCAAAAATCTGTTGTTACGAGGTGTCTTCTGGCAAACAGGCCCAAGGCCAGTGCATTCTTACCCTTATCACCTACTGGAAGGGTATTCTGTAGTGAACTATCGTTATATCCACTACCAAATTTTTGTCCGGTTTATTGGTGTCTTATATTGTATTTTTGTATTGATAAGCTGAACACAAATTCTATGAACAGTGGTTGTTTCCCAGTTGAAGTTGTGTATATGTGATTATATGATATCAGAATCATTAATGCTCATGAACCACTTCGGCAGAAAATGCACAACATAAGCAACAGAAACAATATGTAAATGTCTGAATTCAGTACAAGTGATCAGCATAAATTTCTACTCTCCAGCTGTTTGAATTATAGTATATGAATTAAACACAAAACCAACAAAAGCCTAATATTTATGAGGGGAAAATAATTAAGTTGTTCTTTCATTTTCAAAGATAAGGAGAAAACATGTTGCCTGGAAAATAACTGGCCCTTGTGTTCCAGCTTTTCGTTTCTTCCCCCCACCCCTGCAATGTAAACATTACTTTCTGTATCATTAAAACTAAACAACAATTTCTTTTTCATTTATGCTTCTTCACAAGTTCTTCTTTACTGATAATTTACCAGGTAATCTTCAGTATATTAACACTTCCAGATATTACTAAAATTTAACCTCTCCTCACAACTATGCATTCATTCAGTTTTCTTATTTACATAATTGTAATTCAGACTTTTATAGCACTGAGGTGTTTTAGATTAACATGGACAAAGCATCATTGTTTTTTCCTTCCCTTTTTATTTAATTTTAAATTTAACTGCAACACAAATTTTTCTGTCTTATATTTGTTTCAGGATGACTTCAATATTCTTGCCATTTATTTTACCAGTCTCATGAGAATATACCCATTTATTTTAACCTGGGAAATTTACTGGTGTACAATTTAACAGACTCTCTTCTGTACATACATATGTGAACGTCGCTTATGCATATGCCAAATTCAGAACTTTTGCTATACCAAGGTAAGCATTGGAATAGAACTAACACAGCGTTAGTTTCCTGTCATACATGTGACTGTGTAGCTCATAATCAGCAATAGCTATTATACAATCAGATTCTGAAGGAAATTTAAGTTTTGCTACCATACAATTTAGGATGAAAAAATAAAACATTTCAAATGCACATAGACAGAGATGTTTAACATGCAAACTTTCCTTATAGCGTTATTCTTAAATAAATAAACAGACACTTAAGCAACTCTCCTACTTCTTTGAGATTTTGTTGTTGTTTGTACAGTTTTCAACAGAACTGAAAATCAAGACATACAGGAAGAATTCAGCTCAGACAACATTAGCCATTAAAAGTTTCTAGTCAAAGATCTATATGTAGGCTAACCCTACAATGAATGGAGAGTGTCAGGAACCATCCGAAAGTGTTTCCTCTCAGTCATCCTGCCTATGATTTTAAAACCAGAACAACTGTTCTGGGGAAAATCTGAAGATATAGTTCCCTAATTTACATAGGAAGCCTAAGTTGATTGAAATCCTATACATGGATCTAGTTTTATGAGGTAACTCTGGTCTAAGTGCTCTAACTACATTTACGCAACTTTGCAATACAAATATCACTTGGAAGCTTTCACTGGCATAAAGGAGTTGATTATTAGGCACCTGAAATGGTAAATGCTGATTTAAATTTATAGCCAGTTTTCCTAACTTACTAAGCAAAATAAGAAGAGTATTGTGCTCTCAATTTGAAATTCATTGAACTATAGACTATGAAGTTCACTTATAGTTCTAATACTAAATATATTGAGAAAAGATTGTATCTAAGGAGATAAGCGGAATAGTAGTATAGATTAAAAAAAGTAAGAGGCGTATTACAATGCTTTTCCAATCTGTAAATCGGCAATTCCATGGACAATGACTACACATACAAGCAAATGAAAGCAGCTGACCACGTACCCACACACCTTGGAAGAGGTGCACTCCATACTCGTCGGCCACCACCAAGACAAATAATCTCTGAAGCTCCTTCTAAACGATATCCAGATGAACAGGAGAATGTCAGAGTATCTCCCACTCCAAAATTCAATCCTATTCTGTTACCAAACTGTGGGATCCCAGGATCTTCACAAGGTTCAAGATTATATTCTGAAAAACAAGAAAACAAGTCATCTTGTGTAGGTGAGAACATTTCAGTCATATTTGTAATCTTGCAGTCTAGTAATTTCTGTGTATTTCCACCTAAACTATCAATACAGATTTCAGATTTAAAACCAAAATGAATGCATAAATTTTAAACTAGCAATTATACTACATTAAAAGTAAGACTAATGAATACATTCACAATGTATTTAAGATGCGTAACACAACAGACTTTGTCAGTCTGTAACATCCATTAATGTCCCAGGCACATGAAGCAAATAAAACAATAGCACAACATAAAAACTTAAGCAGTTGACTCTTCAGTTGACTGCGCTAACTGAAATTAGACTAGTTCTGTCATGTATCAGAGATGTCTCTGCAGAAGCACAGGGGTTTGATTGCTTTGAAACTGTTGTGCTTAGGAAACAACTTCCATAATATTATGATTCTTTATATGTACTCATAAAAATCACTTCAATTTTAAACTTTTTTTTTTTTAATCTTTGCATAAAATACTAAAAAAAAAAAAATCTTTTTCAGGTGCCGGGGATTACAGGTATTTCCTTACCAGAAAAAGAGATATTAAATCCTTCATATGATATAGAAAAATCTGAAATAAAGCGCAATTGAGCTCTGAAATTTCCATAAAGACCAGCATTGATTGGTGAAGGAAGCTCTGAGCCAGTTAGACGTGCTAATGGCTGTGTGAAACTGCCATTCTCTGTTATTAGTAAGTAGTCGTGATGATCCTCCAAATGGAAGGTGTAGAAAGTGAACTGAACTCCTATTAGAAAAAGCAGAATTAGATTTACATATCACACTGTCAACATCAATGTAATTAAATCAAGGACCAAATTCATGTATTTCATGAGGAATCAGTTTAGCAAATTAAGATACACAATTGCTCTAAAAATTTATATTATTCCTGATTTTAGTATTAAAATATCTCAGCAGCAGGTTTGTGTTTTTTTGACACTACCGTTCATTTTTGCCTTTACCCACAAAACATGGATGCTTGATCTACAGTATTCAAAGACATATGCTTGCATTTTTATATAAAATCTGATGATACACTATGGATGTTCAAAATTATAAAGTTTTTATGGCAGAATGGGAAAGGTAAACTTTATTTCTTACAGTCCCTGTACAGCAGCAGTACAGGGAAAGTACAAGGAAAGATTATAAAATGTATGACATTATATTCTAATGGCACGTACAGTAACAGCAGCACTTCCTCCAAAAAAAATGGGAAGTCTCTCAATAAGATGTGGCATATGTCAACAGTATGTTCTTTTGCAAACCATCAAACAGAAATCACACATCTAGAAAGGAAAACATATCCTGGAACACAATAGCAATAAGAAGACTTAAAGGTCAAGAAAGAGAAATTACTTTTTCTGCATTTCAGTAACTAAGAGTTTGACCATGATCTTTGGGTAGAATGCACAGAAAAGTCACAAAAAAGAAACAGTTATTTTAACTTTTTAACTCTGTTCCTGACCATTTTGTGTGTGAGTCCTCTGTCCAGAACATGAGCACATGTGTAGCCACTAGTGAGCATCAACATGGACTGCCTGGTGAGCAGCATGAGGTCAAGGGGAAACACCTAGAAAACAGGCCATTGATACAGAGGAACAGCACCTGGACAGAGTGGGATCTGTGGGCCAGCTCCTGGGCCAGGACCTGGAAAGCTGTGGAAGCATGTTGGTGTTTCTCTGTATGCCAGTGAACACATTTTGTCTCTCTCCCTGTTAGCCTTTGTATGCATATGTGTTTGCCACATACTGGCATCTTTGCAATACATGCTTAGGTGTGCTGTCAGCTGGACATAGAAATGGGAGCAACAAGAGAAATCCCTTGAATCTTAAAGACCTCTAGATTGTGCTTCCCTTTAAGACGACTGGAAAATTGTTCGCTTTTTTTCAAATAGATACCTCCTTCTCTTCTTAGAGCTCCACTCCACTACCTCACTTACTGTAGCTTGCAGAGCCAGATAAGCACACCCTTACTTAGTAGCACTGATGCAGAAATTATAGGATGGAGTTGTGCTTTATGCGCAGGATAAAACAAGATAATCCAAGAGGTCTAGCCTGGATTTTAAAAAATCCTGATTTGATAAATATATGAGCAAAGCCATTTATCTCCTTTGAGCATCCTATTTATTCTCCTAGACTGTGTGACAATAAATTGGCAAAATCATACACTGAATTTTGGAATTAATGTTGCTTATCCTTTGAGCTAATTCATACAAATTTAAGTTTGGGATTGATAAACTAGTAAATAGTTTTATTTTTATTTTCATAGTTTTACATAGGAGACAGCATTGATCAGACATAAAAAGCTCTTAAAAAAGACAAATTAGAAATACAGCATGAGGCTAAAATTCAGGTAATATCTGTTGCATTTACTGCACTCAAAATTAATTTTGGTCTTTTTTTGCATGCATGTATATTGGAAGAATAAAATCAGAAATGTCAAAGAAATTTTACGGTAACTCAAAAGAGTGGAATTCCTGTGAATCACAACTGAGCTTCACTGAGTATTGTTCAAATACCAAACTCAAGGGAATTTTTCCATCAATTTTCCAGATTGCCATGACATTTCTGAACAAAACCCTAAGGTATATCACAGCAATTTCAGTACAATTTCATTTTCTTCAGAAAATATTCTGACATTAATATATGCCATGTGACAGATTGTGTCTTCTCCAGAGAAGAATTTTAAAAGATATGTTTAGGTAGTTTCTTTCTCATAGGCCACCTATGCCCCTTTTTTTTATAAAGGGAATATTTAAAATCTGAAATGAAGTTAGGAAGACATAATACTTTAATTTCATTTCTCAATGTTATAACCTGGGCTGCTGGGGGATGGGTAAATGAACTGTTATTTTAGTAAAGGTTTTAAAATATATCCCTGATGCTCCACAAATTCAATTGCATCATATATTTAATTGCATGGTAACCACAGAAAAAGTAAAATACTAACTACTAAATATATTAACTATATTTAAAGTACAAGTTCCATTCCTTGTTTAACAAATTAAAAAAAATAAAAAATAAAATGAAATCATATCAAGTTTTTATGGACATTCAAGAATCATAATGCCAGTCCATAATGAACACAAATAAAAAATCATTACAGAATTCCAGAAGTTTAGGTACACTTGAACAGTAAAATTAAACTATACATGTATTTATATTGTAGGCATACAATGTTATTTAAGACAGCATATACAAACACAGAAACAGTTTTTCTTAGCAATGCAACATATCCAGATGGAAAATTCAAACCTGAATGAAACATATGCATTTAATTGCTTGCTATTATGTAACAGCACTATGAAAATGCAACACAGAGTCATAGACTAAAGATGTGTTTTTAAAAAGTACCCCACAGCATTCTGGATCTACAAGTTTTCCACATTTTTTTGGCAGTGTGACATTAAACTACAAAATTTCATCAAAAAAAAAAAAATCCTAAAGAAAACTTGAATTATTTTTAAAAATCATTATCACTAGTTGGTGACCACTAGAATATACTCCTTGAAATTCTGAAGTTGAAATTATATTTGACATGAAGTAGAGCAGAAAATGAGATTTCCAGAACAAAGTTTTTCTCCCTCACTTTAAAATAATCCATTTAGGTGTATGTGATTAATTTTCCCAAATGGAAACTATCTAAAACTTAGTCTTCTCATTCATCTGGGGACTATATAAACCCCCAGACATTAGATGATGGAGATAAATAGGCACCTTCTAGGCACTTTCAAAGGATGGTTCATTTCATCCACTTTAAATACCTTTTCAGCATGAGATGATTCATATCCTGAATATGTATGCGTTTGTCCATTAAATACAGAAGTGGCCTAATGAACTAGCTTACTCAGTCACAGAACTTTACTGTTAGAAGTTTAAAGTTTAATTAAGAAAGTCTGTGATTTGCTGTCATAAAAGGAGAGCTATCTTCCTCAGGCAGTACCTACAGAAGAGCTTAAAGTATTGATAGCTTTTTGCCAACAAGAACAAAATAAGAGAAACTCATATAATATTTCCTATTTCCTTCTCACAGCAAATCCTCCCTCTTCAATTGCTTCCAGCAGATCTTTGAGCAGCATGAATCAAAATGCCCAAGTCAAATTACAACACAGCATTCATATTTAATGTTTTTATTAACAATTCCATGATCTAAAATGAATTAACATAAGAATGTGCTTCCATCAACATAAGTACGTATATATAAGTACAGATGTGCTTATAAATGTGCTTATAAGTATAGATGGGCTTATATATGATTACCCTCTTTCCCTATATACTTTATTTTGATGTATTTGTTTTTTCAGGAGTCTCATTATATATAGTGGCTTTTTTTCCAATACCCTCATCTAAAATGTAATCACATTGAGAATTTCAGCTTTTATTTACTCCAGCTTTTAAAGATTAAAAAAATAAAATCCATAATTTTTTTTAAGAAAAATTAGTGTTAGTGGCTTTCAAGAAACCTGAAAAATATGGCTTAGCCTGAGCTCATGTTTGCTGTAGAATTTACATAATTTTCAGTCCTACGTTACTCCACAAAGCTAAAAGCTTATCCATGTCTGCTACTTCCCTTCAGTGCTCATATTATAAAGCTTGGGCATATTATAAAGCTTGGGCTGAGTATCCAATGGCTTTTCAGATAGGGTGTAAACTAGATTACTACAGGTCTAACAGTGTTCTTACACTTCCTATCACTTTCTAGCTTATCCAGAACAATTATATACTTCCCACATCCTTACTCCTCTGTGAAAGGAAAGATCCACAGTACCTTATATTCCTGCAAGTCTAAAAGTCATGTTTCGTACTCATAAGTAGCAAATCCAAATGAAGCTTCTGATGAATACTCAGTAATTTCGGAATTTTCACTATGGACACTTGCAAGCAAATTATATTGACACAGTGGCATCATTTGATACTAAAGACTCGAGAATAGCTGTATCAGTAATTTGGAGGGATACACTTTGCCACTTTAACATTTTAAGGAGTTTTAAATGGGACATCCAGCCAGAGGATGTGGGGAGTGAAGACGGTAAGATTTGCATGAAAATGTTTGGGAACAGGCTCTGAGGCCTTTGTCTTTGAGAAGCCCTCAGTAATGAGTTTTGGCATTTAAGGACAGGAAAGGTAAAGGAGCAAGCCTTGGGAGGATGGGCCAGGATATATTTGTGGCGGGAATCTCAGTTGTAGGCCAGAGGATGTGGGGGTTGTGAGAGGGTCTGCAACACTGTGATCAGACTATTTACCTGGAGAGTTTCACAGTGGCCAATGAGACTGAACGTTGTACGTATGTGCAGGTTGGGAAAGTACCGAACAAGGGGA